>CANJKZ010000057.1:0-90000 GCA_947471745.1 Closterium sp. Naga37s-1 | reverse complement strand
CCGCGAGTGAAGGCCATCACACACGCACTCACTGCCTCCTCCCTTGTCTGCCACCCCTGCCACCCCTCCTCCTGCCCACTTCCCCCCCGCCCGTTGCAACCACCTCCGCCACCCCCCAGGTCATCACAAACCTCACGCGGGCGGGGTGCAAGACACTGGAGGCCGCGTTCGTGCTGTGGCATGAGGACGTGCCGCGAGGAAGGCATCACACACGCACTCACGGCCTACCTGCTTCACCCTTCGCCCCCCTCCTCCCTCATGAGACATCCACCACCCCTCGGCTCTTGCCCCACCAACACCCTTCTCCTGCCCCACTGTTCCTCCTCCTACCTCACCCCCACCCCATCTCCCCCCCCCCCAGGTCATCACAAACCTCACGCGGGCGGGGTGCAAGACACTGGAGGCCGCGTTCGTGCTGCGGCATGAGGACGTGCCGCGAGTGAAGGCCATCACACACGCGCTCACTGCCTACCTGCAGCAGCACCCAAGGGTGGACAAAAGCAAGGGCCCCGCCATGGGGTACCTCAAGCAGCTCACCGGGTCGGGGCTGCAGATTGGCGTGGTTGCTTCCATTAAAGACCAAGTGAGTGTGGGCGAGGTTCAGTGGGTGGGTGCATGGGATGGGGTGTGCATGGGCGGGGTGGTTGGTGTATCAACCATGCGTGAATGAATGGCAGCACTGCCATCATCCGCAGCAGCACCCTCGCGTGGACCGCTCAAAGGGCCCCGTCATGGGGTACCTGAAGCAGCTCACTGGCTCAGGGCTGCAGATTGGAGTTGTGGCTTCCATTAAAGACATGGTGGGTAGGGCGGGTTGAGAGGGATGGTGGGCGGGATGGTAAGGGACGCAAGGGTGGAGCGCAGCAAGGGCCCCGCCATGGGGTACCTGAAGCAGCTCACCGGGTCGGGGCTGCAGATCGGAGTTGTGGCGTCTATCAAAGACATGGTGGGCGCATGGGGGGTGGGATGAGGGAAGGGATGGGAGGGGAGATTGGTGCCAAGGGCCCCGCCATGGGGTACCTGAAGGAGCTCACTGGCTCGGGGCTGCAGATCGGAGTTGTGGCGTCTATCAAAGACATGGTGCGTGGTGAAGAGGGGATGGGGGGGCGCATGGGGGAAGGGTGGTGTGGGGAGGCGTGGGGAGAGGGATGGGGGTGCATGCGGTACCTGAAGCAGCTCACGGGTTCGGGGCTGCAGATCGGTGTTGTGGCTTCCATTAAAGACTTGGTGCTTGGCATGGTGGGTAGGATGGGGGGGCGCACGGGGGGAGGGATGGCGGGAGGGATGGCGGGAGGGATGGGGGGTAATGGGGGGGTGATGGGGTACATGAAGCAGCTCACCGGCTCGGGGCTTCAGATTGGAGTCGTGGCGTCTATCAAAGACATGGTGGGCGGTGGGAATGGTTACTGGGTGGTTGCGCGGGAGGGGGGGTGCATGCGCGGGATGGGGGGTGCATTTGCGGGATGTGGGATGGTGTGTGCATGGCAGGCTCCCTCCCACTTGCTACCTCCTTTCACTCTTGTGCCATGAACCCCATCTCGCCTTTCACTCTTGTGCCATGAACCCCATCTCGCCTTTCACTCTTGTGCCATGAACCCCATCTCGCCTTTCACTCTTGTGCCATGAACCCCATCTCGCCTTTCACTCTTGTGCCATGAACCCCATCTCGCCTTTCACTCTTGTGCCATGAACCCCATCTCGCCTTTCACTCTTGTGCCATGAACCCCATCTCGCCTTTCACTCTTGTGCCATGAACCCCATCTCGCCTTTCACTCTTGTGCCATGAACCCCATCTCGCCTTTCACTCTTGTGCCATGAACCCCATCTCGCCTTTCACTCTTGTGCCATGAACCCCATCTCGCCTTTCCCCTCCAATCCACACACAGAGCAAGGGCAAGTTCCTACCGGTGCAGCAGGAGATACTGGAGAAGAGCGTGGAGATCATTCTAGCGGAGGGCGCGCTGCTGGGCGAGAGCGCTCCCTATGTGCCCTCCGCCTCCGATGGCGCTGCTGCCTCCACCTATGCTGCGTAAGACCTAAGACCCCTCCCCCTCTCCTCCTATGCCGCGTAAGACCTAAGACTCCTCGCCCTCTCCTCCTATGTGTGGAGATCATTCCAGCGGAGGGGGCACTGCTGGGCGAGAGCGCTCCCTTTGAGCCCTCTGCTGCCTCCGATGGCGCCGCTGCCTCCTCTTATGCCGCGTAAGACCTAAGACCCCACCCCCTCTCCTCCTATGTCACGAAACACAATGCATTACACATGACCATGCCACACATGACCATGCCACACATGACCATTCCACACATGACCATGCCACCTGCTCGCCTGTGCGCACACCGCCGCTGCCCGTCCTGCACCCATCTCTTCCCCCCCTGCCAGGCGCAAGAACCTCTTGTGGCAACGCCGCCGCCACAGTGCCAAGCAGTGAGGGAAGTCCAATAGACACGCCACAACGCCCCTACCCCGTCCTGCACCCCTCTTTCCCCCCTGCCAGGCGCAAGAACCTCATGTGGCAACGAGCTGACTTTTGAGTCAAAAGTCACGCTGCCCATGATGCACCCATCTCCCCCCCCCTCCCCTCAGGCGCAAGAACCTCCTGTGGCAACGCCGCCGCCGCAGCGCCGCACTCCAGTAGACACCACAGCGCTGGGGGCATGGCACAGCGCTGGGGGCATGGCACAGCAGTGAGGGCACAGCAGAGCACAGCACAGCGCTGTGCTGTGATGGGGAAATACACAGGGGCAGCATGGTTAGTGCGTGTTGGGGTGTCCATAATGTCGCGTAACCCGCACAGGACATAAGGAGAAGTGGGATGTAAAGTCTGGGTAACACAGCAGCTACAGGGGTATGGGTGACGAATACGGTAGCTGTTTTGGTTCCCTTGTAAACCAAGCAGGCGTGTGGTCCGAGGAACAACGTTGATTACAAATAGTTTGGGGGGGATCTCTGGGAGAAGTACTGATAGTTGGGATTGGGAAACGTGAAGTGGACAAGGCTGTTGGTAGCAGAGCCTCGAGAGGTGAGCAGGAAGAATGGGAGGATGGGCCAGAGTGGCTGGCAGGGCAAGGCAGCATGCACCAGGGGCTTGCTGCCAATCCAGGCGAGGGATGAGTGCGCCATCCCAACCTGAGGTCGTGTGACCGGCCAGTCCCTCAACCCGGAGGGATTTCAGGAGGGCTGGCTGGCTGGCAGCTAGGTACTAGTTGAGCGAGCATCGCAGTGGAGTAGGATTCGCTTACGGTAGATTCTTGTTTACTTAATGCTATACCGGAGCTTTGCTTCACTGAATCACTGGTCTGGAACAAGCTCAGAACACGGACCGAACTGAGGCAGCCCACCCCTTGCGTCGTCAGGAGGGGAGTAGCTTGGCCTCTTGTGTGTAACGTGTGCTGAAACGGACGTGGCTAAGGAAGGGTAGAGACCGAAGACCAGTGAATGGGGAGGGGAGGGGAGGGGACCCACTGGAGGGAACAGGAGGACGACACTTACAATAGAGCAGTCACCCATTGCGTTGGTATGTGCTAGGTGTTCGGTACAGTTTGTATGGGTTCAAGCAGTGCAATGCAAATGTGATGTGACCAACCCCATAAATGGTTTTATTGCTCAAGTACGGTAGGTGAAATATATACAATGAGGAGCAAACAACTAGAGCGCCTCTCCCAGCAGGAATTGCGCATGGTTAGCAGCCAAACACTACCACCAATGATGGGAAAATAACTTCGCAGCTGCACACACCAGCAGCAGCAGCAGTCCTGCGCGTGCCCCTCCTCTCTCAGCAGCAGTTGGCAGCGCGCTTGCACCGCCACGCTTTGGCCCGCGCCTCTCTTCGCCTCCGCTTCCCCTTCACCCTCCCCACCTCCCCACCTCCCCCTCCCGCCATCGAGGTGACTTTTGAGTCGACACCTCCATCAGCAGCAGTTAGCAGCGCGCTTGCACCGCCACGCCTTGGCCCGCGCCTCCTTTCTCCTCCACTTCTTCCCCTCCATCCTCCCACCCTCCCCCTCCCGCCCTCGCTTGCCACCACCCCCCTTGTCCTTCCCCCTGCCCTCCCATCTCCCCGCCTCCCCATCTGCACCCCTCCCTCTGCCCATCCGTGTGCCCGCCTCTCTGCCATTGCTTCTGCTCCCCAACCTGCTGCCATGGCTGCCATCACCATGCATTGCTGCTGCACCACAGTCATTCAAGCCCATGCGCCCATCCCCATCCTCTCCCTCCACCCCTTGCTGCTCACCCTCCCCACTCACCTCACTCTCTCCCTCCTCTCCCACACTCTCCACCTCTCCCCCCACCGTCCCCTCCACCTCTTCCCCTGCCTCCACCTCAGCCATGTGCGCATCGCCGTCCCCTCCCTCATGTCTGCCCTCTCGTGTCATCCCCTCCTCCCCTCTCCCGTCTCCTCCCACTTCTCCTCGCTCCTCTCCACTTTCCTCTCCTTCCCCCACTCCCCTCTGCTGCGTCTCATCCCCTGCCACTCCCACGCTATCCTCCTCCCTCTCCTCCTCCCTCTCATTCTCTCCTTCCCCTGCTCCCTCCCCCTCCCCCTGTGCCTGCCCCAGTGACCCCAAGCCTTCCTCCCCACCTGCCCTCTCTCCCTCTGCCTCCATCCCGCCTTCCCTTTCCCCCGCGACTTCTCCCCCCTCCCCTCCCGCGCCTGCTGCTCCTCCCTCCAATCCCCCAGCCTCCGCACCGCCCCTGTCTGCCCCACTCGCACCCCCCCCAGCAGCCTCTTCTCCTTCCGCCCCTCCACCGCCTGCTTCCGTCCCCCCCTGAACCCCCGCTCCCCCCGCTCCTCCCCCTCTCGCCCTCCCCGCGCGCCTCTTCCTGGGCTTCACCCCCACGAACTCGCCCCCTCCGCGCCTCCCCCGCACCACGTGCACGCTGCGCCCGCACACGCCCACCTCCGCGTCGTCCCCCACCGCCGCGCACCCCCACACATCCAGGTGGCGCAGCCCCTCCGCGCGCGCCAGCCCCGCGGGCAGCTCCGCCAGCGCGGAGCACTCGCGCAGGTGCAGGGAATGCAGCGCGCGGACGGACCCGAGGTCGGGGGGGAGCGCGGCGAGCGACGGGCAGTACGAGAGCGAGAGGACGCGGAGCGCGGGCAGGCGGGGGAGCGACGCGGGAAGGCGCGCGAAGGCGCGGCAGTGGTTGATCGCGAGGCGCGCGAGGCGCGGCAGCGAAGCGAAGTCGTCGGGGAGGTGCGTGAGGAAGTCGCAGCTAGTGACGTCGAGCGACTCGAGCGCGGGAAGGTGCGCGAGGGACGCGGGGAGGCGGGCGAGCGCGGAGCAGCGCTCGAGGGCGAGGCGCTTGAGCGCGCGCAGCTGGCCGATGTCGTCCGGGAGGGCGCGCAGCGCAGAGCACGTAATGAGGGAGAGCGTGTGGAGGCGCGGGAGGGCGCAGAGGGACGCGGGGAGCGCGGCGAGGGAGAGGCAGTCCGAGACGCGCAGCTCCTCCAGACACGT
Organism: Closterium sp. Naga37s-1; assembly: GCA_947471745.1. Lineage (NCBI taxonomy): Eukaryota > Viridiplantae > Streptophyta > Zygnematophyceae > Desmidiales > Closteriaceae > Closterium > Closterium sp. Naga37s-1. The sequence goes on along the minus strand of CANJKZ010000057.1, from coordinate 84,540 downwards.
CAGCCCGTCCAGTGTGTCCGGGAGCGCCGCAATTGGCACGTTCGTTATAGTCAGCTCCTTTAACGCACCCAGCTGGCCGATGGAATTCGGCAGAGCGGTGAGCGCGCCGCACGAGGTCATGCTGAGGCGCGTCAGCGCGCAGAGCCCGCTTATGCCGGCGGGAATGGCGGTGAGCGCGGTACACCGCAGCACGACCAGCGTCTGCAGCGCCGTAAGGCGGCCGAGCGACGCGGGCAGGCTCCGCAGCGCGGGGCAGTCCTCCAGCTCGAACGACTCGAGCTCCGCCAGCTGGCCGAGCGATCCGGGAATCGAGGAGAGCTCGGACGCGATAGAGATTTTGAGCGCGCGGAGGGCGGAGAGCGCGGAGAGCGCGGGGGGGAGGCGCTCGATGTGCATCAGGCGGACGAGCGAGAGCGACGTGAGCGCGGTGAGGCGGCAGACGACGGGGGGGAAGGAGTAGAGCGCGGAGAGGTCCGACAGCGTGAGCGCGCGCAGGGACGGCGCGAGCGCGGCGAGCGCAGGAGGAAGGTGGGTGAGGCGCGAGCAGGATTGGAGCGTGAGCGACTGCAGCGACGAGAGGCGCGCGACGCGCGCGGGGAGCGCGACGAGCTGCGTGAAGCCGTGCAGCCCCAGGTGCGTGAGCGCCGGCAGCGCCCACAGCGCGGTCGGCAGGCGGCGCAGTCGGCCCAGCGGCGCGCGGAACGCCATGTGCAGCTCCAGGTGGCGCAGAGCGGGGGCCAGCGGAGGCGGGGGAGGGGCGGGCTGCACGGCAGTAGCAGTGGCCTCAGCGGTGCTTGCAGCCCCGTCGGGTTCGCGGTCAGCCGCGCCGCCCGCGTCCCGTCCCTCCGCGTCTTCTTCCTCCTCGCCCGCCTCCGCCTCCGCCTCCGCCCAATCCCCCAGCAGCGAATCAAGACTCGACACGCTCTTCAGCACCACGTGCGCAAGTCGCGGCAGTGCCAGCAGCGCGGCCGGCAGCGCGCTCACCGACCCGTACGGCGCCAGCACGAGCCGCTCCAGTGACGTGAGCATCCCGATCGACGCGGGCAGCGAGGTAAGCGGCGCCTCGACGATCTCGAGCTCGCGGAGGGCCGGCGCCGCGCCGATATCGTCGGGGAGGGCGCGGAGGCTGCGGCACTGGCGGATGGTGAGGACCGCGAGGCACGCGAGGGAGATGGGCGGAAGGTGGTCCGCGCTGACCTCCTCCAGGCGCACCTCCTCCAGCTTGCGCCACTCCTCCCCCACGTTGGGCAGCGCACACGAAATTTTCCGCAGGTGCAGGCGGCGCAGCTCCTTCAGCGCGCCGATGCTCTCGGGAATGCCCTCCAGGCGGTACCACCCGTGAATTTCCAGCGCCGTCAGCGCGCTTAGCGCGCCGAGCTGCGCGGGGAGCTGGCTCATCTCGCGGCAGTTCGACAGGCAGAGGCGGGACAGCCGCGGGAGCTGCCCGACGGACGCGGGGAGGCTCGTGAGTTTGGGGCAGACGACGGAGAGCTCCTCCAGCGCGCGCAGCGCGCCGAGCTCGTCGGGCAGAACGCGGAGGCGCTTCAGACAGAGCTTGAGCACGCGCAGCGACGAGAGCGACGCGAGCGAGGAAGGAAGCTTTGTGATGTGGCCGAGGCTGTGCTTCAGCGTGAGCTCCTCCAGGCGTGAGGCGGCGCGGAGGAAGCGACCGAGGCAGGTGAGCGTGATGCGGAAGTGCGGCGCGCCGGTGTACTGCGGCTCGTCCAGGCGCAGGCGGGAGAGCTGCGGGCACGCGGAGGGCAGCGCGCGCAGGAACGCGTCGTTGAAAAAGTCGACGCTCATGTCGCCTAGCGTGAGCGAGTTCGCATTGGGGAAGCGCGCCAAGCCGCGCAGCAGCTCGCCCGCGTGGAGGTGGCGCGGGGCGGTGACGCGGACGGCATTCTGCGAGAGTTGCGCTAGGCGCAACCAGCGGCGGCACACGAGCGCGTGGTGCAACGTCTCGCCGCCAGATGCGCGTGCGAGAATCGCGGAAAGAACGTCGTCGGGCAGATCGTTTATTAAATCCTTCCCCGACAGGAGCGCATCTTTAACTAGTTCCACATCACGCAGCTCTTCCACGTTGCCCGCATCCGGCGGTACGGTCGCCGCGTCCATGGCTGCTGCGGATAGACCGCCTCCGTGCGATGTGGCGTCGCTCTGGAAAACCTAGGTATGGTGGGAACTGTGATGACGAGACGCGGCTGGGAGCGGGAGAGGTGATGGGAGAGTGAAGAGCCAAATGGGGCAGGCTTTTGCGAGCAGCCCTCTCATTTCGCTGGTGGAGTCGAGTTTCTCATTCGAATGCGGACTGTGCTTTTGCTTTTGCAGTCTTCACTTCTGTACCGCCTGCACGCTTCATATACCCCCCCCTCTCCGCTCCGACTTGCTTGCAGCGGGATGCGAGGCGTCATGCAGACGAGTGGCGCTTGCGGTGTGATTGGATGAGGTGGGGGAGGCAAGTGCGGGGAACTGCGCGGGGCGGGATGGGTCTGCTCTGCTGCTGCTCCCGACAGATTGTGGTGTTCGCGCAGTTTCATTCTGCCGAGCCGACGGCTGGGGGCGGAGCGTGATGGCGCGGAAAGGGATGGAGCGGGAGCGGAGCGTTTCAGTGACGCGATAATCTTGATGGCATGGAAACACTGTAGCAGGTTCGCTCATAGGGCGAGCTTTCCTTGCGGGACTCCGCTGGGAGACTTGACGTGCAGCGCAGGTTGGGTCGGACGTCCAGCTGACGCCAAACCAGGCGAGGGAATATCCTCGTTAAGATGCACATTAGCAGGACAACATGCAAACTCATGCCTTACCCATACAATTTGTCAGAATGTATATTATGTAGTAGTAAACATAACACATTAGTAGAGGAATATACTTGTAACCATTGTTGCTAAGCTCCCCGTTGCATGAAAACGGCCCACCCATTGGAAGTTTAGATCCATACTATTGTGAAGGCTCTCGTTCTCCATTACCAGACTTCATTCCCTGTCATGACGTGTTGGCCCAGAGAGGAATCACGTGATGTGCCCACGGGTCGTGAGAGCGCATAGCCCGCGAAGTGTCGTGGGACCAGCCTCAAGGTTGCAACTGCTCACGACGAGTGCCCAGCAGCACCCAGATCCAGGTAAGCCTACATGCACGGGCACTTCACTATCCTTTCTCTTCCTGCTCACAACGGGCCCTTCTTGCTCACAGCCGGCAACACCTGCTGCCGGGTTTGGGTCCGCCACACGCCTTGAAGCCGATGGGACAGCAGCCCCACGTGCGCGTCGTGACGTTGCGGAAGCACGCACCCACCTTGCAGCACATGATGCCCCCGCAGCACGAGTACTCGTGTGTGTCCTGCGCCACCGCCAGTAGCCGCGCCGGACAGTGCGTTGGGAGGGATAGAAAGGTAAGAAAGGGACACGATTGTCAGCCAAAAGAGAGGAAGCGGGCGTGACGGGGAAAACGTGCGAATGTATAGACACGAGATTCCGGCAACACCTCGTTCGCTCGCGCCTCGTTCAGCACCGCATTCTCGGTCGCTCAAAGCTCTTCGCTCGAAAATCGTCGCTCACAGCTCTTCCGCTCACGACTCTTCCGCTCACGCGCACACCCTGCCTCTTTTCCCCCCAGGGACCCGCAACAGTGCCTCTCTGCTGGAAGGAGCCCGTCTCGCCGCCTCGCAGTCGCCGAATTGACGTTTCAGTTTCACCGCCAGCACGACTTACGATGCAGCAGGCGCCGCTGCAGTAGATGCGGCGCTTCTGGCAGCCAGGGTACCCGGCCATGGCGCACACGCCCGTGTTTGGCTTTGAACACTTCACCTTCCCCTTCGTCGCCGCCACCAGAAGCTCCCGCCGCCCTGCTTGCTCCGCCGATGACGCGACGACCGCATGACCATCAGCGAAAATCGCCGTCGTCGCGACTCCGTCGCCTTTCTTAAAGGCTGAGTCGGCTAGCGGAAGGAGCGCGACGATGGTTATCAGTAGAAACGTCACAGCATTCGATATCATCGTGAAGGCTGAACGAGTGGCCTATAAAGTATATTCAACAGGGAAGCGGGACGAAGAGATCAGCTGTCTCAAATTAATCTCACAACAGTTACGAACTACAAAGCGTTCCATACAACCTTCTTGCAGGCTGGGAGAAACACGGGGACAGGCGTCGCAAACAGTGTGGTTAGAGGCAGACAGTTAGAAAAGGGGCCAATTGGAAGTGCCTCTGAACTCCATCAAGCTCAATCAAAGCCCAACCCAGCTCTCAATTCCGTCACTCTTCTCATTGCTTGCTGGTCGCGCCAGATGCACATGAAGCTCGTGTGCGACTCGATATGGTGGAAGGAGGCGATTACTCGGGGGGGGACAATTTTTTCGCTAAGGGGGAGGCGACTTTTGAGTGGAGGGGTTTTGTGTGATGTGATGTGATGATGGTCGGTGTTATGTGGTTCGGAGCCAGCCTCGGTGGTTCGGAATGCTGGTCTGGTGAAGTCTGGTGCCTCAGGTTTGGCTGTTCCTTGGTTCGCGGTCTTGGCGAGGCTCGGTGCGGCTGATTCTTCGTGGTAAGGGTCAGGGGGGTTTAGGGTGCAGGTATGGGAAGGCTTCTTCTCAACCATACCGATTCCCGAGCCGATTCTACATCCTCTTCGATTTTCCCTGGGACGGAAGCGCAGCTGACGGCGCTCTCAATACTGTCACAGGTTCGGCGTACAAATATCGACCAAGCACCAGCAAGCATCTGGTCATTGCTTCGTCACGAAGTGCTGTGGTAGTCCCACTTGTGTAAGGACTCCAACTATAATAAGCATCATGTGGAAGCCTCCCTTTACCCCTACATCTACCACTATTATCATTCACTGGCCGAACTCACTACCACCAGCTCCTGGCTGAAAAGGAAATTAAAATTGAGTTACACTACAAGTTACTATTGACACTCAAACTCCTGTGTCACACCCATGTCTGCAACTTATGGTTGGGAATAATGATGAGTGTATTATGTTGACAGTGACGGTATAGGTGAGGTTTAAGTACTTCCTATTATTGTGTTCATACATCTCAAATCAACAGATTTATGCTGCTGGTGTGCCTGTCCAGCGCATTACCCAAATCGGTTACTATACATATCAACCCTAACAGCAAAGAAGACATTAAATCTGGAAAAAGGAGCACATGCATTTCTGGCACCAGCGTACCTACCATTCTGCTTTCTACACGATCCCATCACTCTGCCTAGTAGGTAGAAGCTAACGGCTTTCACTGCTCGAATCTCAGCTATTCCAGCAGCATCGCCGGCCACCCTGGCAGGCCTTCTTCCCCAGTGGGCAGCAGTCCCACTGCCCTCTCTTCCGCTCGTAACACGCCCCCCGCCGGCAGCACTTGCGCCCCCCGCAGCACGGGTACTCGTGTGTGTCCTGCCGTGCACGGGGGTTGGGGAGTGAGATGGGGGTGAGATGGGGTTGAAATGGAGGGTAAGAAGGGGTAAAAATGGGGGTTGAGATGGGGTTGAAATGGAGGTTAAGATGGGGTTAAAATGGGGGGTGAGATGGGGTTGAAATGGAGGGTAAGATGGGGTTGAAATGGAGGGTAAGATGGGGTTAAAAAGGGGGGTGAGATGGGGTTGAAATGGAGGGTAAGATGGGGTTAAAATGGGGGTTGAGATGGGGGGTGAGATGGGGGTTGAGATGGGGGGTGAGATGGGGGTTGAGATGGAGGGTGAGATGGGGGTTGAGATGGAGTGAGATGGGAGTTAGATTGGAGGGAATGGGAGCAGGAAGGGAGCAGAAAGGAAGGAGAATGGGAGGGGAACGAGAGGGGAATCGGCGAAGGGAGGAAAAATGGGAGCGAATGGAGAAGGAAAATGATGGAAACGGGAGGGAAACGGGAGAGGATGGTTGGGAAACGGGAGGGAGAATGGAAGGGGAATGGGAGGCCAATGGGAGGAAGATGGGGGGAGTATGGGAGAGAAATGGGAGGGGATGCGAGAAACTGGAGGGGAATTATGAGGGGAGTGGTAACGGTATGGGACTAAGATGGGAACGAGAGGGGAACGTGTGGAAAAAGGGAGGGGAGAGTGTGGGGGGAAGTCGAAGGAATGGTCGGGGGAATGGACGGTGGTAGGGATTGTTTTATAGAATTCACAAAAATACCCTGGGGGAATTTTCGCGGTGTCAACCCACTGGCACCCGCATTGACGAGCCGAACCTGCGTGCGAACCATCGTGACCCCCCGGATGTCAACAACTCTCAAACGAAAAGGATTGTGAAGTGTGCGTGTGTGAAGTGCGCGTGTGTGAAGTGCGCGTGTGTGAAGTGCGCGTGTGTGAAGTGCGTGTGTGTGAAGTGCGCGTGTGTGAAGTGCGCGTGTGTGAAGTGCGCGTGTGTGAAGTGCGCGTGTGTGAAGTGCGCGTGTGTGGCGTGGGACCTGTCCGCGGGGCGGCGGGGCCTGCTTCGGTACTTGAATGCGAGGGCTCGACGAAACGCAGGGCCGTCAGTACTTGCATTCCGAGATTCTAAGCGCCTTTGCCTCGCCGCGCGATCGAGACACGAGCCACGACAGGAGCCATTCGTGGTGATTTAACAACGGTACGTCGGCTTGTAGGGACACACCTGAATAGTCGTCGCTCGTAATGTTTCGGGAAACTACTGAGTTAAACGTAAGCACAGCAAGGAATCGCGCCACCTAGTTACTCACGATGCAGCACTCGCCGCCACAGAAGATGTCACGTGGTTGACACGTGTCCGTTCCCGTGTAGCGACACACGCCCGTGCCTTCCTCGCATCGCTTCGTGCCTCGCTCGACGCGCAGCTCTCGGCGGCTGAATTGGAGCAGTCCATCCGAAGCAGCGCTTTCTGAAACCGAGCCGTTGAATTGTCGATGGCTCGTAGCAGCATCTTCGTTTACCGCTGCATGGGCGATCGATAATCGCACCGCGACGCAGATGACGAGGACCCAGCACGCCGACAGCCTCATAATAACGATCACAGAACGCGTTCAAAGGAAGTTTGAACGGTCGATGGATTGAAACAATATTAACTGTTAAATCTCGACAATCAAGGCTTGTAGAGACTACGATCCGCGCTCTTTACGTATCCGTGGCTGAAGAAAAGAATGAGCGATGGATCGATGGAGATGCCCGAAGGGAGAGGTTGCGCAGCCATGTTGACACACGTGTGGCAGAAGTGAGGTACGGGAGAGGGCACCATAGCTGCAAGGAACAGGGATGTCGAGTTTTTGTTCTGTTGCACTCTCGCCCCCCCCCCCTCCCTCGACTGCATTCCCAGCTCATTGAATTTTGCAGAATTCGAGTGCTGGTTGCAACGCTCGCATGTGAACCGAGCCGCATCCCGCGTCAATTTGGGGTTGGAGATTGAATAGAGGGGGTGCGAGATCGCGGCTCCAACGCTCTGCTCCCTCGCACCGCTTGGCTTCTGGCAACCTCTGTTGGTGTGAACCGGCGGTGACGCAGCGCGCTGCCAGCATGTCCGCATGTGAGCGTGCCCCTCACGCTCGCGGGCCAGCTGGATGGGCAGGAAGCATGATCGGGGTTTCAAGGAAACCACTTGGAAAGCTGATATCTTCGTTATTGACATGTACTGCTACAAATCCGTCATGTTATCGCCCATACTTTAAAACTGCATGCTTCCATTCTCATCCTTATGTTGGTCATTTGCATGCCGTTCCAGCAGTGAACTTTGGACAAAAGCGTGCAACTATAAGATAGTTAATAAGCTATACAGAGCCTGTAAAACTACTACAGAAAGATACAATCTGAACAAAAACCACATCCCATTATAGCCTTCCCCTAGCAACACTTTTTACCGCATGCTGTCTTTCCAATGGGACAGCAACCCCACTGGCCATGCTTATTTTGGTAGCATCCTCCTTTCTTGCAGCACATAATCCCTCCGCAGCAAGGGTACTCCGCAGAATCCTGCACCACACAAGAGGCGTATATACAGAATAATTATACTCGCACTCAAAGTAAAGCCGGAGACTGATTCGGCAGAGAGCGACCTTTTAGGACTGAAAAGTCTTACCGTGCAGCAGGCGCCACCGCAGAAGACATCGGGAACGCTGCAGCCAGCGACGCCAGAGTATGGGCAAATTCCCGATCCCCCACCGCACCCCTGCTGAACTTTGATTTTCTTCAACTCCCGCCTGTGCGCTTGAACCTCTCGCGACGACGCCTCCACGACGATTGCACTCGCCCCAAGCGGTGCTGTTTCAGCGCCTTTGCTGCTGTCAGCCGCGTGAACGAGGCAAAGCCCGACTGTGGCGACGAATAAAAAGAAAGCGGCGCGAACGACGGGTCCCATCTTCCGGGCCTTCTGAAGTCTTGGTCTTCAAGCTACGAACAAATATTTCAACTTGGAACTGTGCTGAGATGAGCTGACTCCCGATTCGGATTGGGATTGATGCTGAGAGCAGACTATGATTTGAAAACGCAATAAGAGGCAACCATCAGAGCACCGATGTGGGCGACGTCTGCTGATCGAGCTGGGTTCTTCGGTCGCCATTTCCACCGACTACAACTGTCAAACACTAACTACGACGTCGCGGAGAGCAGATCTGAAGAGGTGACGCTCGACGGTGAGCAATAATTGTGGGATTCTGGGAAGCAGCATCTCGAACCAAACTGGGCGTTGGCTGGTCCAACTCGATTCAACGCTGACTGTGCTTGCCCACGGATTTCCCGATCCGAGGCTGCTGGTAGTGCGCTGGAAGCTTGGTGCGGTGCCCGTGCCGAAGCTGGCGTTGTGGTGAAGTGAAGTGTCGCTCGCACGCGTCCGCGTCAGCGCGCGAACAGGTGGTGGTCGGTTACAGGTTGGGATTGGGGTGGGATCACACGCTGGATGGGAGGAGGAAAGCCGCACGTGGAACGTTCAACCACGCGATTGCATGCGGACGACACGGACGAGTTCCGTTTCGTCCGACCGACTGACTGTTGAACGCCGCAGGAACAACCCAGTCGACGCATTTCATCCTGTCGGTCAGCCGATGGCTGTTGCGAGATGTGTTGAAACGAACAATTCACGCCACGGCGCAAAGAAAAATACCTCTCTGTAAGCACTCCCGTAGAGTTCTATGGTTCAGTAACCATGTACATTGTGTGTGCTACTTCTTTCACAAAAAACTGTTACAAAGACCTATACATAGGACCTATGCTTTGTTAGGTCTCGTGGTATTCCCCAACTTTTTTTCTTTCTGATTATTTCCTCTACTTTCCTCTCACTTTCCTGTTTTCCTCTTTCGTTTCCTTTTCCCTTCGTCCCGTGTCTCTTCTTCTCCCCCGTTATAGCAGTCACGTCGATTATATATTTTTTTTAATATACTTTCATTCTATTCAATGGCACTTGTGGTATGTCATGAAAACCTTTCCAAGTGGATGTTGACAAACGTCAACTTTACATTGTTTAAGCAATTTGAAAAGTCATCTGTATACACCCAGTCAAGATTCATACTTATATCTGTACATGATATAAGCGAACCTCACATCCAGAGTGGGCAGCCATACACAAATCTGGTGTGGTCCCCGATGCGTGAAAAGTGAATCAGATGGAATGCTAGGAGCCATTCGAATAATCGAAGGTGGAAACGTGTGGCTGCAGTCAACGAATGTTACTGTAGTTCGACGGCCATTCCCACAAACGAGTGGTGTGAATCTGGCGGCGAGCTTTTCCGTGAGATTGTAGCCGCAAATGTGGCTGGAGCATGCGCTGGACGTGTCAACAACGACGCAAAAGATGCGCAAAGTGGATAAGGTCTCGGTTTGATGACAGAAGATTTGCATTTGGGCTAGGGTTTCAGTTCTCAGTTGGAAATTGATTGCTTTTGGGCAGTTTTGTAAGACACACAAGAGAGAGAAGCTCCTGGACAAAGACGAAATTTTGGTCTGTTGGCAGCGACATGATGCGGGCATCATTGTTGCAACAGGCAGATGCTGCCGTTGGCTCAAAACGAGCCAGCCAGTCCCTTCCATCCTCCACCGCACCAAAGGCTAGGAAACTCCGAGACAAACGACCGAGGAGCTCAGTGGGAAGTACCGAAGGCCGAGGCTGGTCAGGAGGTTTGGCCTTTGGCGACAGGCAGCCCGGTCAGTTCGCTCGTTGACCGGACCGGATAACAAATCTTACAACAGTGCTGCCTGCCTGCCTGCCTACCTCATCTCCACCACGTAACTGCAGCAAATTCGTCCCTTCTCCCAAACCCCCTATTTCCCCTCCACTTTTCGCTCCTTCTCATCCCCCCCTTTTCCCCCGAGTTTCCCCCCCTGACAGCTCCGACACTCAAATCAGCAAAAGTCACCTCACCACCACAAGCGGATGGGGAAGGTTTGTGGAAGGAAATTCCCGCGCTGCCCTGCTTCTGCCCGGAGAAGTCAGGATGAGATGCAAGGTTGTGAGACAAGTGGCGCGCGCGCAACAGGCATGCACAGCACACCACCACCACATTTTCTCCTCCGCCGCACCTTCACCAGGGCTGACGATTCAAGGGCAAATGCCCTTAATGCCCTGAACATTAAGGGTTGGGTTCAGCCCAGATTCCGAATTTTCAGGTTGGCTTTGAGGGCAGCCCTTTCCCGCAAAGTGCTGGTTGTGGGCCTAACCCGGATTTCAAGCGCAGATCCGCGGCTAGCCCTTATCTTCCCTTACTAATACCTCCCTCCCTCCCATGCGCTCACCAGTCCCCCCACCTCCTCCCAGCCACTCCCCTTTCTCCTTTTCCCATCCCCATCAAATCCATCGACATGTTTCGTACCTCAGACACTTGCCTAGCTGGATCTTAGTAGTTGCCTAGGATACGGACCCGAAGCGATGTAGGTTTTCCTTAGCAAAAGTGCAGAAAAGTTGGTAGCCCTGATTTCAAGTGCCAGGTTGGCTCTCAGCCCGTAAATTTCAGGGCAACTTTTGGGGCACCTCAGCCTCTCAAGTTCTGGGTCCAAACCAATCGACAGCCCTGACCTTCACTCGAAGCCCGGGGAAGGGAAGTGAGGTGAGGGGAGGGCAGCAAGGCGAAGAAAGGGAAGCAAGCAAGGTCGAGGGGAATGGTTGTACAGTGTTCACTTGGCTAGCAGTTTCAAATGCAGAGCATTTGCTGTCAGGACTCAGAAGGAAGTGGGGCTTTGGTTCATGCTTGAGGACAGATAAACCTAGGATGACTAGAGCTCGTCAGCGTGCTATGCGTCTACATCCATTATACGGGACCGAGCCTCGATTCGAGTAGTTTCCGTCTGTAGGGATTTCTTTAGCTGTTCGTCGATTTGAAGATAATCGCGAGATTAGCTTGTTCGTTCAGCTTGGAAGTGATTAGTTCGCTTTTGTATCCAAAATACAATCGATTACTCTTCCGTACTCGGGAGCCTAAATAGGATGGCGGGACGCGAGAGCGACGCGATACCATCGATGGCAGAGGATTTTCCATCGCTGAAGGCCAAGTGGGTGGTGATGCAGCACGCCAAGAAACCCGCTACCATCTTCGACGACCTCGCCTTTGTGTGAGCCCCCATGATAGCTTTGATCCTCGTTATCAACTTGTATTGTGCGGTGACGGCTCACGATCCTCGGACATTTCATCATGCGTTTGCTGCACCTCTTCCGCCGATCTTCCCCTTGTCATCCCGTGACATTTCCGCTCATCTAATAAAAACTGCGCATATTCTATATTTTTGTTAATATATTCATCCTGTAAGATCGTCTTACAGGATCATTATTAATAATATGATCATTATTGTTTAAGATCGTCTTATTTTCTTCCTGTCTCTCTCCAGCCCCGAGCACGACCTACTGGATTCCTCGTGGATCGACAACGCGCACGACCTTCCGAGCAAGGCCGCGAGCAGGCAGGGCAAGCCGGCGTGGCAGGTGCATCTCAAGCCCCCCGTGCCCTCCTCCACCGACGTCGCCCCCTCGTCTCTCCGCAATTCCCCCCTTCCCCGTGACGCCAATCTCGAGGGCCTCCTCGCCGCGCAGCTCCCGCCACCGGGCGGTGCGGGGGGGAGCGCAGCCGGGAACGCGGCGGCACTGCGCGAAGAAGAGATGGAGGCGTGGTTTCAGTACCCGCTGGGCGAGCCCATCGACAGTTTCGGGCGGTTGAGAGCGGTGGAGGGGCTTAGTGTCGACGACGGCGGACAGGGGTTGGAGAACTGGCGCGCAGATGAGATCTCCGCCGTGCAGGCCGGAGTCGGCGCAGACATGGGCGCACATGCCGCGGCGCTTTGCGGAAACTTGCAGGCGCAGATGCGCGCCGAGCCGGTTGGCGCTTCCGCGACTGAGATGGGAGGCAGAGGCGCGGGCGGACTGAACAGCATGGTAGCGGCGTCTCTATTGGCGCAGAAGCGGGGCTTTGGCGGACTCGGCGGAGCGGAAGCCGGCGGGGGTGGTGCGGGGGAGAGAGGGGAGCGCGAGGCGCAGCTGTTGAACCACCTGCGGCTCCAGCAGTTGCAGCAGCAACAGCACGTGGCGCAGGTGCGCGCGAGTCGGCAGCAGCAGCTGCAAGGGCTGCAGCAGCAGGAGACGGACGAGGAGGCGGGGCTACAGCAGCAGCTGCTGTTGCTGGAACAGCAGCGACTGAGGCAGCAGCACCAGATGAAGCTGCGGCAGATATGGCAGCAGCAGCAGCAGCAAGGCGACGAGGCAGCGTTGGCGGAAGCGGCCCAGGCGGAAGGGTCGAAGAGCCAGCAGCAGTCGCACCAACCGCCGCAGCAGCAATCGCACCAGCAGCAGCAGCAGCATCCGTCGCAGCAGCAGCAGCAAGTTTCGCGTTTCCCCATCCCCGCGCCTGTCTCCTCTCCGCCACTCAACTTCTCCCACTTCTCCCGCCCCGCCGCTCTTTACGGACGCGCCAGCGCCAAGCCCATGGGCGCCACCTCCGCCACCCCTGCGGTCTCCGCCGCCCCCGCCGGTGCTGTAGGCGTCTCGTCAAGTGCGGCGCCTCAACCTGGCGGCAGCGCCGGCATCGCGGGTGTGAGCGCGCGCCTGGCGAGTAAGGCCCTGGCGGCTCTTAAATCTGGCAAGCTCGCGTCGAGTCCCGCGTCGTCCGCTGGCGATTCCAACGCGCTCGCCGCCGCTCCCACCGAGGGGATTCGCGATGCAGCGGTCGGCACGACGGCAACTGCGGCGGCCGGCACGGCGTCAGGAGCGGCGGGCGCGTCGGCACCGGGTGTGTCGAAACCTCCCGCCTCGCGTAGCAACGTGCCGCGCCAGGCCAGCGAGTCCAACGCCAGTGCCGCAGCGATTGCCGGCGCGTCTCACGGCGCGGTGACTGGGAACTGCGGACCAAACGCTTCGCAAAGTGCGGCGAGCCGGCCCTTGCCGTACGCCCCTTTAAACGTGTCGCGCCAGCAGCAGCAGCAGCGGCAGCGGCAGTTGCATGCCGACGCGCGGCAACCCGATCAACCGCAGGAGCCGGCGGGGACTACGGCGGAGCGGTCGCCCGACGCGGGGCACGCGTCGACGGTTACGAGCAACGCGCCCGCGGGATGCGGCGCGAACGGCGCGCACAAAGCGGAAAGGGCCGCGACTGGCAGCTCCGGAATGGTGAGGCGCGCGGAGGAGGGCAGCGGAGGCGGCAGTGGGGGGGCCAGCGGTGGGGAAGGAAGCGCGGGCGGGGGCACCGAGCGGACAGGGCAGGCGGAGCGGCCTGCGCGCACCGCCAGCATGGGCGGAACGAAGGATTCGTGGCTGCCCGGAGCGAGCCGCGGAGGGGCGCGCGGAGGACGGAAGCGGGGGAGGGAGGAAGGGGAGTACGCGCGGACAGAGGACTTGCCCGAGGAGAGTCTGGATACGCGCAGAACGGGCGCGACTGGCGCAACGGGCGCGACGAGCGGGGCGGGACGGAGAAGCGGCATGGAGGGCAGCGCGGCGAAACGTGCGCGCGCCGCTGAAGTGCACAACATGTCGGAGCGGGTGAGTGGCGGCGAGATGAGGGCGCGGGGAGAATGCGGTGACAACGGGCAGGAGGTGGGGGGGAATGTGTATGGGAACACGGAGGGGGAGAGGGGGGATGTGGGGGGGAGGATTGGGGAGCGGAAACGATTGGGGTGGTCTTTTAAGGCGCATGGCGTGCATTCGCCTCTGCTCCTGTGCTCCCGCGCTCCCGCGCTCATGTGCGCCTATCTGCATGCCTCTTGCCCCCGTCCATTCCCAGGCCCCGCCTCGTCAATTCCGCCGTCTCAACTGTTACCGTTTCTGCTGTTCCCCCGTCTCCCCCCGCGCGTGCGTGTGCCCCCTCCCCCTCCCCCCCCCCCAACCCCCACCCCGGCGCGCAGAGGCGGCGGGATCGCATCAACGAGCGCATGAAGGCGCTGCAGCAGCTGATTCCCAACTCTAACAAGGTGCGCTTCCGCTCCCCGCCCCTCGCCCGCTTCCCACTCCCCTCTCCGCGCCCCTCCCTCGCCCCTCGCTCTTCGCCCGCCGCGCCTCCCCACCTCTTCCCACCCCTCCCCCTCCCCATTCCCCCCGCTTCCCCGTGTTCACGATACTCCGCCGATTCCGTGTGTCAAGCCAGTGTTGGGCGCGCTCCCCCATCCACTGTGTTCCTCTATCTCACCGCCACTCTCCTCCCCCGCGTGTTTCCTGCATTCACATCCCTCCTGACCAAAACTTCTCTCGCCTCCCCTCTTCCCCCTCCACACAGACGGACAAGGCATCAATGCTAGACGAGGCGATAGAGTACCTGCGCGTGCTGCAGCTCACTCATTCTCTCCCCTTTCCCTCTCCCCCCTCTCTTCTCCCCCTCTCCCCCCTCTCTTCTCCCCCCCGCCCCTCCGCTCCCCACTTCCAGACGGACAAGGCATCAATGCTAGATGAGGCGATAGAGTACCTGCGCGTGCTGCAGCTCATTCCCTCCTCTCGCTCTCTCCTCATTCCATCCTTCCTGCCCTGCTCCTTCCCCCGTCTCCCACCCACCCCTCTTCAGACGGACAAGGCGTCGATGCTGGACGAGGCCATAGAGTACCTGCGCATGCTGCAGCTGCAGCTGCACGTCATGTCCGCGCGCACAGGCATCGCGCTCCCCCCCGCGCTCGCGCTCCCCCACCCCACCTCCCTCTCCGCCCTCCCGTCCGGCACCCCCTCCGCGGACCAGCTCCCCGCCCCTGGCGCGGCTCTGGGGGGATTCGGGCTCGGGGGAATGGGAATGGGGGGGATGGATTTGGGCGATATGGGCCTGGGGATGGGGGGAATGGGGGGCATGGGCGGAATGGGCGCAATGGGCGGACTAGGGGGATTGGGGCTCGGCATGGGGGGGCTGGGGCTGGGAGGCATGGGAGGTCTGGGTATGGGCATGGGCGCAGGCATGGGCGCAGGCATGGGCGCAGGCATGGGCATGGGTCTATCGGACTTCTCGTCGCTACCAGCAGCACAGCAGGAGATGGGGTTGATGATGGAAATGGCTGCTGCAGGGGCCGCAGGGCGAGCCGCCGACGCTGCTGCTGCAGCAGAAGCGGCAGCGGCAGCAGATGAAGCAGGTGCGATGCAGAGGCAGCGGGTGCAGCAGCAGCAGCAGCGGCTGATGGCTCAGCTGCAGGCGCAGCAGCAGCAGCGCGAGCTGCAGCGGGAGCAGCTGCAGCAGTTGCAGCACGAAGCCCAGCAGGTGCAGCAGCAGCAGCAGCAGCAGCAGCAGCAGCAGCGGGAGAGGGCAGCGCTGGGAGTGGGCATGCAGGGCGAGGAGGCTCTAAATGGGCTTAGTGGGGGCGGCGGTGGTGGTGATGGCGGGTGTGGGGCGATGGGCGGTATGGGCGTGGCAGCGGGGGGTGCAGAAAGGGGGGAGGGCGGGCGGCAGGTGCGGGCGGCAGGGGTGGACCCTATGGAAGCGTACCTGGCACGGCACCAGCGCATGCAGCAGCAGCACCAGCACCAGCAACACATGCAGCAACAGCACATGCAGCAGCAGCAGCAGGTCAGCACATCGCACAATGCCTCTCCGCTGTTCTCGTCGCCTCTCCCTTTCCTTCTCCCCCATTCCCCTCTCCCATATCCCCGCTCCCCTCGCTTCCTTCCCCTCTCCTCCTCGTTTCTCTCCTGAAAGCTCTCTTGTCCTTCGGGCCCTTCTTCTTTCCACTCCCCTATGCCCCTCTTGCATGCACTGGTCTCCCTTCTCTCTGCTCCTCTCCCACCACCCTCAACGCCATATCAATTGCACTCATGCTCTTCTTTTAATCCCTTTCCTTTCCTCTTCTCTTTGCAGCCTCTCAACCTGGAGATGTACCATGCCTTCCTGCAGCAGCAGCAGCAACAGCAATAATTGCATCTCTGTGATACTAACAGTAGCAGCTACTAATGCATGGCCGCAAGGCGCCTGGATCCTCTCTTGCTCAATGTGGCAAAAGTCCAATTATTTAGCTGCGTAACATGCGCAAGTGTTTGTAGGAGAAAGGAACGAGTTGTGTACATATAGCATGAGTCTTGTCCTTCTGACATCCTGCAATGTTATTTCTATCATAATATTAGAAGTTTAATAAATATGGTGCATACCGAATCCTACTGCAGGTGACTGTATTTCACGATTTCGCTTCATTCCTGCGCGGACGGAGGTGGCTGCTAGCCGTCGGGCTTGTGCGCGGGGAAGATGAACCAACTGCTGCGGAGTCCGATTCCGAACTGTCGCCGTCAAGCGCAGGGGGATAGAGCGGAACGTTACTTGGCGGGGGAGGGTGATGTAACAGGCGAAGCTGCGAATATGGGAAAAGGTAACATTCATCGCCCATCGACGGCATTCCAGTGATCCGTACAACCCACCAGCTTTCGCGAAATGACAGGTTGTCGGCGCCTGGACCTGAAATGACCCGCTAAGGCAACGCGTCCTTTTGATGATGCCAGCTCCGTTGGTCAGTTAGTTACAGTCTGCCTCATAGAAAGCTAACCCGATTGACTTTTCTCTTACCACTTATGCACACACCTGCTCCCTGCCCTCCGCCACACTCTTAGCTTTAGCCCGCGCGCACCGCTCGGGCCTTGCTTACAGCCCAACAATAACGCCTTTCCTCCGACCTCCTCCCCACGCACCTCGCATCACGAACTCGAGCCGCCTGTGTTTTTTACGACTTGTTCCCTCCGCTAGCTGCCCGGAGAACTGGGAAGGGAAGCCAGAGAAGGAAGCGATCGATTCTCGTTTCTCCGCCGGCTTTTGCGCCCAAACGCTCCTGTTCACCGCCGCGCAAAACTTGCGCCATTCGCGCACCCCGCTGCGCGGCGATGGAAATACAGCTCGCGGCGGCAGCAGTGCGCGCGCTCGAGGCGGCGCTCAAGCGGAAGCTTGAGGGGGAGGCGGTCGGGGACTTCAACGTCGACGCTGCGGCGGAAGCTTCTGCGCTCCTGAAGCGCGCGCGCGGCAACTCCGAGGGAGGCGCGGCCACGCAGAGCGGTAGACCCGAGGCTGGCGCAGCAGGTCGCACCGACGGTTTTGCCGATCGCGGGGATGCTAATAACGCGGACGCTCATCGCTCAGAAAGTTCCAAGAGACCAGCGGTGGGCGGCAGCCGGCCGGCCGCGCGAGGCGGCGCCGATGACGTCATGCCGACGCGATCTGAGCTGGAGGCGATTTGGCAGTTAGTGCACTCGGGGTACTTCGCGGGCGGCGGGGAGGGGGAGCTGCGCGAGGGGCAGGGTGCGCACGAAGCGGCGGATTTAGCGGGCGCTTCCGGGAGCAGAGGGGAAGGGTCTTTGCCACGTGCCGTGGGAACGTCTGAGGTGGCAGCGCGAGAGGGAAGGGCGATTCGGAAGGCGTGGGAGGAGTCTCTTTCCGCGCAAGGCGGAGGCGCGGGAGAGCGGGGTGGAAGGGGGGATGACTTTGCGGGCGGCGGGGTCCAGCAGTCGTCGAAGAAAGGGCAGAACCTGGGCCCCCAGGCCATGGCCGCGCGGGTGAGCGCTCGGGGGAAAGGCGCAAGGAGGGGCGGTTGAAGGGGGGGAGGAGGGGGAGAGTGATGCGCGGCAGCGCGGGGTAATGGGTGGATGTGGGGTGGCGGATATAGGGAAGCGGAAACCTATCGGTGTAGGGTGGATGCCTTGCGTCGCCCAGTGTCGTGAGTGAGACAAGACAGACGGGCAAGAGAGATTCTTATGAGTGCCTTCCCTCCCTGTCTTCCCACCCCGCCCCCCTGCACACAAACTGTCACCATTCAGCCAATCTCCCCCCACACACTCTTTACCCCATCCCCCTCGCACGCGTCGGGGTGCCGCACCCGCGCGCCCCTCCTCTTCTTCTCTCCCTTCTCTCTCACCCTCCCCCTTTCAGATGCGGTGGGAGCGGGTGAACGCACGCATGAGGGTGCTGCAGGGGCTGGTGCCGGGGGCGGCAACGATGACAACAGAGAGCTTCCTGCTCCTCGCTGTCAACCCCCCTCCTCCCCCCGTCCCCCTTCCCCCCGCGCTCCTCCACCCCCCCTTCCCTCACCTCCGCAGATGCGGCGGGAGCGAGTGAACGCGCGCATGAGGGTGCTGCAGGGGCTGGTGCCGGGCGCAGCCACGATGACGACCGAGAGCTTCCTGCTCCTCTCTCTCACCGCTCCCCCCCCCCCCCCCCTTCTTCCCCCCCTTCCTCCCCGCACTTCCCCCCCCCCCCCCAACCCCTCAGATGCGGCGGGAGCGAGTCAATGCGCGCATGAGGGTGCTGCAGGGGCTGGTGCCGGGGGCGGCAACGATGACAACGGAGAGCTTCCTGCTGGAGGCAGTTCACTACGTGCGCTTCCTGCTGCAGCAGGTCATGGTGCGTTCACTGCTGCTGTGTTCCACTTCCACCCGCCCCCTCCCGGTGCGTCTCCTGCTGGTGTGTGGCGTTGTAACCAAGGCTGTGTGGCATTGAGTCGACTCCCCTTCCTGCTGGAGGCAGTTCACTCCGTGCGCTTCCTGCTGCAGCAGGTCATGGTGCGTTCACTGCTGCTCCGCTCCCTCCCGGTGTGTCCCCTGCTGCTCTCCTCTCCTCTCCCCCCCCCCACACGGGTGCGTGTTGCTCTGCCCCCCACTCCCCCCTGGTGCGTTCCCTGCTGCTCCCTCCTTCCTTTCCTGCCGCCCTTTCTCTTCTGCGCTCCTCCACACCCCCCTTTCTCCTTATTCCCCTTTTCCCCACCCCCTTCTCTCCTTATCCCCCCACTCCTCACCCCACCCCTCTCCCCCGCTGCTCGCCCTCCGCCTTTGCAGGAGCTATCAGAGCTTTATACCCCTCAGAACCGCAACAGGGAGGAGGGGGAGGGGGAGAGTGGCGAGGGGCAGAGCCGAGCGGGGGAGGGGGCTGGGTGCAGTGTTGAAGGGGGCGCTGGAGGGAAGGGTGACGTGGACAGCGAGTTGAGGCGGGAAGGGCTGCGATTGGTGCGCGTGGATCGGCTGTTGCCGATAGTGGGGGTGGGTGGGCTGCTGGATTGTATTCTGGTGAAGCAGCAGCAGCGGGAGGAGCAGCGGCAGGAGGACGAGGGGAGGAATGAGGAGAGGGAGGAGGGGGAAGAAGGGATGGGAGGCGAGGAGGGAGAGGATGGGGAGGAGCAGGAGGGGGACATGTTGAGAGAGGGATCAAACTCACCCCTGTCGGAAGGATGATTGGGGGGGAGGGGGGGGGGGGGGAAGGGGAGAGGGAGCGGGGTTGTTCATTATTGTCCACCTCGTTATGGTGATGAATATAGATCAGAATAACAGGCGAATAACTGCGGCTGGAGGGAAAAGAATTGCCATGCAAACAGGTTCGGGTTCCATCGCAGAGCTTGGTTTATATTGGATCGGACACATGTCTGGGGGTTTTAGCAGATATGGTATGTCACTTTTAAACCTACCTACTTGTTGCGAAGTAGTGCCATGTTGGCAATGGTTCACCTGGAAGAGTCGAGGAAACCTTTGTATCGAGGATTTCTAGAAGAATGGTCTCCCAGATCCGTTCCTGCAACAGCTGATTCGCCCTCTGCTGATTTCGATTGGCTGCTTCGAGACTTGTGTGAGTTGAGACCCGATTTCTGCACAGCCTGACTTGCTGACCACCTCGCACGCTTCTTCGAGATTAATTCCTCCTCGTAGCGACGACGCGTTGGTCCTCTCAATCAGCCTTCGCGAATCGCAATAGCCTGCGTTGTTCTCGCCGTCCTTCGCGGTTGATATCTCTCGCCCATGGCTGCCGTCGCCGCATCGCTCGCGCCCCTCGCGTCCTGCGCCGTTCCGTCTCGGTGCAGCCTGAGGCAGGGCAGCTCGGCGCGCTCTGCTGAAGCAAAGGCACTGGTCCACGTGTCGCACATCAACAGGCTCAGGTGCAGCTGGTTGGGCGAAGAGCGAGTTTGAGTTCGCGTCGCGTTGTTCTCTCCATCATAGCTGACTAGCAAACGGGTCGCGCGGCTATTGCGGCCAATAGCCGTCGAATGTGTTTCGGAAACGCTTTCCTATATTGCCTTGTTCAACGCATCCCATCGCGTAAAGCAGCCTTCACGTTCCCCCTCTCTGCGTACCCTCCGTCGTCGTGGCAGGGTGTCGCACGCGATCAGTCGGTCGCAGAGCCAGTCTCGTTGCACATGTAAGTCAACAGCCGCATGGCAGTGTGTGTCGCATGTGTCGCATGGCAGTGTGTGTCGCATGTGTCGCATGGCCGTGGGCCGCCGCACGTCTGTTGTGAGTATATTCTTCTCCGCGCTGCGTGCTGGAGTATGCGGCAGCGGCGCAGCGCATCTGTCGTTCTCGCTCGCTCTCGTAGCCTGTGGGTGCGCGGCGCAGCTCCATGGCCCGTGGGTGTGTGTGGATGACGGTGTTTCCGCGCAGCGCTGGGTGGGTGTTGCACGGCAGCAGTGCTCTGTCTTCATCCCTCCCTGCGCTCACCCATGCACTGTCCCTCCATTGCTCCTTTCATCCCTCGCCGCCCTTCGTGCCCCCTCCATGCCCCCTCCTTTAACACTCCCCCCATGCCCCCCTCCTTTAACGCTCCCTCCATGCCCCCTCCTCTAACGCTCCCCCCATGCCCCCTCCTCTAACACTCCCCCCATGCCCCCTCCTCTAACACTTCCCCCATGCCCCCTCCTTTAACACTCCCCCCATGCCCCCTCATTTAATACTCCCCCCATGCCCCCCTTTTAACACTGCCTCCATGCCCCCTCCTCTAACACTCCCCCCATGCCCCCTCCTTTAACACTCCCCCCATGCCACCCTCCTTTAACGCTCCCTCCATGCCCCCTCCTCTAACGCTCCCTCCATGCCCCCTCCTTTAACACTCTCCCCATGCCCCCTCCTTTAACACTACCCCCATGCCCCCTCCTCTAACACTTCCCCCATGCCCCCTCCTCCAACACTTCCCCCATGCCCCCTCCTCTAACACTCCCTCCATGCCCCCTCCTTTAACACTCCCCCCATGCCCCCTCCTTTAACACTCCCCCCATGCCCCCTCCTCTAACACTCCCCCCATGCCCCCTCCTTTAACACTCCCTCCATGCCCCCTCCTCTAACACTCCCTCCATGCCCCCTCCTTTAACACTTCCCCCATGCCCCCTCCTCTAACACTCCCTCCATGCCCCCTCCTTTAACACTCCCCCCATGCCCCCTCCTTTAACACTCCCCCCATGCCCCCTCCTCTAACACTCCCCCCATGCCCCCTCCTCTAACACTCCCCCCATGCCCCCTCCTTTAACACTCCCCCCATGCCCCATCCTTTAACACTCCCCCCATGTCCCCTCCTTTATCACTCCCCCCATGTCCCCTCCTCTAACACTCCCCCCATGCCCCCTCCTCTAACACTCCCCCCATACCCCCTCCTCTAACACTCCCCCCATGCCTCCTCCTCTAACACTCCCTCCATGCCCCCTCCTTTAACACTCCCTCCATGCCCCCTCCTTTAACACTCCCCCCATGCCCCCTCCTTTAACACTCCCCCCATGCCCCCTCCTCTAACACTCCCCCCATGCCCCCTCCTCTAACACTCCCCCCATGCCCCCTCCTCTAACACTCCCCCCATGCCCCCTCCTTTAACACTCCCCCCATGCCCCCTCCTCTAACACTCCCTCCATGCCCCCTCCTTTAACACTCCCTCCATGCCCCCTCCTTTAACACTCCCTCCATGCCCCCTCCTTTAACACTCCCCCCATGCCCCCTCCTTTAACACTCCCCCCATGCCCCCTCCTCTAACACTCCCCCCATGCCCCCTCCTCTAACACTCCCCCCATGCCCCCTCCTCTAACACTCCCCCCATGCCCCCTCCTCTAACACTCCCCCCATGCCCCCTCCTTCAACACTCCTCCCATGCCCCCTCTTTTAACACTCCCCGCATGCCCCCACGCTGCCTTCCGTTCTTCCTCTCCCCCTGCGTGCATCCTACCTCCTCTGCACCTCCGCAGCGCTCACTGTCAGGGCCGCAGGTGAATCTGGAGACACACCGGCCACTGATTCCGCTGCCGCAGCTGCAGCTTCTGCAGGGAGCAAGCCCACACCTGAGGCAGCCTCGGCAGAGTCATCATCAGCCTCGGGAGTGCCGGTTCTGACCATAGTGGCCGGCGTTTTTGTCTTTGCCCTCGTGATCTTCGCGCTCTTCTCGCTCGCCAGTGCCATTCTGGGCATTTTCTTGCGCTAAAAATGATTTGCGACAAACTGGTTTGTAAATGTTTGATTCATGCAAGTCTGATTAAAAACTTTGTATAGCACCAACAATCAGTAGGTGTACAATACGAAGTATCGTGACTTTCTGTGTCACGCTTTCGCAAGTCCCGACGGCGAAATCTGCGAACCTTGTTGCTGGCACCGACACTCGTCACCCTCACGTCGTTCAGTGATTCCTTACGACTAGCATTTCACCTGACGACGCGACTCATGACGAAGGATGGCAGAAAGCGGAGAAAGCGCGACGGCGACGACGGCGAGAGCGACGGAGAGGAGGGCGGGAAGGGGAGGCGAGGCGAGGAGGGAGGGAGGGAGAGGAAAGTAAGGAAGGAGAAGGAGCGAAAAGGAGGGCGACTCGAGAAAGGTGAGAGGCGACGGAAACGACGGGAGAAGAAGCGACGGTCTTTAAGCAACGATGACGCCTCGAGCTCTGATTGGTCGGGCTCCAGCGGAGGTAGCAGCAGTAGTCTGAGCGAGAGCAGCAGCGATGCGGATTCTGATTCGTCGTCAGGTGATCGCAAGAAGCGTGAGCGGCGGCGGGAGAAGCGGGAGAAGCGGGAGAAGCGGGGAAAGGAGAAGGAGAAGCGAAGAAAGAAGGAAGGAGGGAGGGAGCACGAAGAGGATAATGGGTCGGCAGAGGACCGGTTGGAGCGGGATTTGCGGCGGATGATGCGGGAGTTCCCGTTGGACGTGTCGCACGACCTCGTGCGCCTCCTCGAGCGCGTCGACGGCGGTGAGGCGGTCGACGTTGGCGGCATCCCGGACCGCCGCCTCAAGAAGCTTCTCGGAAGCATCTTCCGCTCGCTGGGGATAGATTCCCAAGGCAAGAGCAAAGGCCGAGGCGGTAAGAGCAAGCGCGCCTCGTCGTCCTCGCGCGCTTCGTTGTACCAGCTTCCCAGCGCGGCCCCGCGATGCCTGCCACGTGTCGTGCCGCTAGTGGCCAAGCTGCTGCAGAATCTTCCAGATCCCGAATCTGCTGCTGCTGCTGCTGGGGCTGAAAAAGGTGGCGGTAGGGGGAAGGGGGAAGAGCGCGGAGAGGGGAGGGAAGGCGGAAGCGACCTGGCGGAAGGGGGAGGAAGGGGAGGCGACGAAGCGGCAGTGGTGATAGGCCCCTCGCGGAAGGGAGGGGGCGACGAGGGGGGAGACGGAGAGGGGGAGAGGGAGGGGGAGGGCGGAGTGGGGAGAGGAGGGAGAGGGAGGGGAGAGGGCGAGGGCGAGGGGGAGGAGGCAGCAGAGGCAGCGAGGAGAAGACGGTGAGCAACACTTGTTCAGTAGCAAGGGCATTCGGGGGGATCGAGATGCTTGGTGTAAGAGGGACATTCCGGGTGAGAGGGGTGCTTGGGGCAAGAGAGGTGCTGGAAGGAAGAGGGGGCGTGTGAGGGGGGCAAGGGCACATGCTTTTAGGGGGACGGGGGCCGTGTGCTTTCCATGCTACAGCATCCCTGCCCACCCGTAAACCCCTTCTGGTCCACCCCGCCCACGGTTCAAGCCCTCCCTCCACACTGCCCCCCCTCCCTCCACACCGCCCTCCCTCCCTCCACACCGCCCCCCCTCCCTCCAAACCAACCACCCCCCACCCTCCAAACCAACCACCCCCCACCCTCCCGCCCCCAACTCCCCCCAACTCTTCCTCCCCCCCTTCCGCCCTCCCCTTAGGAGCATGGGCCCCGCCATGCCCACAGCAGCGCAGCTGGTGCCCCACCATGCTCTCCCCCAAATCATCCCATCTCTCCCCACTTCCCCATCCCCCTCTCTTGATGTCCCCGGCACCAGCATGGGCCCGGCCATGCCCACGGCAGCGCAGCTGGTCTTCCCAGTCCTCACATGTTGCCCGCCTTTATCCCCCAAATTCCCCCTCTTTTCCCCCCTCCCCCGGTACCAGCATGGGCCCCGCCATGCCCACGGCAGCGCAGCTGGCCGCTGCAGCGTCGCTCACCCGCGCCGTGGAGGAGATGGAGTGAGTGGTGGGGGAGGGGGATGCAGTGAGAGGGGGGAGCGGTGGGGAGAGGGAGGAGGGGTGGGGGATGGGGGTTGGGCGTGGGTGCACCTGGCTGCTGCAGCGTCGCTCACGCGCGCCGTGGAGGAGATGGAGTGAGTGGTGGTGGGAGGGGGATTGGGAGAGGGAGTGAGATGGTGGAGGGGTGGGGGTCGGGGGTGGGTACAGGGGCCCCACCATACCCACCGCAGCACTGCTGGCGGCTGCAGCGTCGCTCACGCGCGCCGTGGAGGAGATGGAGTGAGAGGAGGGGGAGGGTTGGGGAGAGGGAATGAAGGGAGGGGGAATGGGTTCAGGTGAAGGCAGCAGCTTGCGGCTGCAGCGTCGCCCACCCGCTCCGTGGAGATGGAGTGAGTGTTGGGGGGGGGAGGGGATGGGGGTTGGCCATGGGGGCAGAGGGAATGGGTGGGTAAAGTGAGTTCTTCTGTGAGGATAGCTGCCCTGCCCTCACTGTAACAACGCAGCTTGCGGCTGCAGCGTCGCCCACCCGCTCTGTGGAGATGGAGTGAGTGTTGGGGGGAGGGGTGCGGAGAGGGGTGGGCGTGGGAATACAGGGAAAGGGTGGGTGGGAGGGCACTGGGATAGGGTGGATGCACAGCAGCGCTGCTGGCCGCTGCAGCGTCGCTCACACGCGCCGTGGAGGAGATGGAGTGAGTGGAGCGTGTGGAGGGGAGAGCGAGTGAAGCGGGGAATGGGGTGAGTTGGGGTGCAGTGAGGTGCAGTGAGGTGCAGTGAGGTGTGCAGTGAGGGTGGCAGCCACGCTCAGCATGTGCTCTAGAGGAGTGTTGGTCATCTTTCCGCTACCATCTCTGCATCCTCTCTCCATCCACCATCATGCCCCCATCATCACACACCCACCATCCTCCTATCATCCCCTCATCAATCCCCAATCACCCCCCCATCAGCCCTCAATCACCCCAGCATCATCACCCCCCACCATCCCCCCATCCTCCCATCAATCATCGCAGGGAGGCGGAGCAGGCGCTACAAGAAAGCCCCTTTATGGGCCCCATGCCTTCCGCCCTGGCTGCTGAGGCGCATTCGCTAACATTGCCCCCCTATCGCACCCCCATTGTACCCCCCTATCGCACCCCCATTGTACCCCCCTATCGCACCCCCATTGTACCCCCCTATCGCACCCCCATTGTACCCCCCTATCGCACCCCCATTGTACCCCCCTATCGCACCCCCATTGTACCCCCCTATCGCACCCCCATTGTACCCCCCTATCGCACCCCCATTGTACCCCCCTATCGCACCCCCATTGTACCCCCCTATCGCACCCCCATTGTACCCCCTATCCTCCCACCCATCACTGCAGGGAGGCGGAGCAGGCGCTGCAAGAGAGCCCGTTTGTGGGCCCCATGCCGCCCGCCCTGGCTGCTGAGGCACCTGCACCCCCAACAACCAACGACCAGCGCTGCCCCTATCCTCCACCCACCGTGTTCCCCCCCCATTCACTGCAGGGAGGCGGAGCAGGCGCTACAGGAGAGCCCATTTGTGGGCCCCATGCCGCCCGCCCTGGCTGCTGAAGCACCTGCACCCCCAACAACCAACGACCAGCGCTGCCCCTATCCTCCCCCCACCGTGCTCCCCCCCATTCACTGCAGGGAGGCGGAGCAGGCGCTGCAGGAGAGCCCATTTGTGGGCCCCATGCCGCCCGCCCTGGCTGCTGAAGCAGCCAACGCGACCCAGGCGGAGAAATACGAGGAGGTGAGGGGAGGGGGGTGAGGGAAGGAGGTGGGGAGTAAGAGGTAGGGATGACAGGTGCTTCACTGCGATCATGCCTCCCCTCCTGCTCTCCTGCACGCGTGCTCACCTGCTCTCCTGCACGCGTGCTCACCTGCTCTCCTGCACGCGTGCTCACCTGCTCTCCTGCACGCGTGCTCACCTGCTCTCCTGCACGCGTGCTCACCTGCTCTCCTGCACGCGTGCTCACCTGCTCTCCTGCACGCGTGCTCACCTGCTCTCCTGCACGCGTGCTCACCTGCTCTCCTGCACGCGTGCTCACCTGCTCTCCTGCACGCGTGCTCACCTGCTCTCCTGCACGCGTGCTCACCTGCTCTCCTGCACGCGTGCTCACCTGCTCTCCTGCACGCGTGCTCACCTGCTCTCCTGCACGCGTGCTCACCTGCTCTCCTGCACGCGTGCTCACCTGCTCTCCTGCACGCGTGCTCACCTGCTCTCCTGCACGCGTGCTCACCTGCTCTCCTGCACGCGTGCTCACCTGCTCTCCTGCACGCGTGCTCACCTGCTCTCCTGCACGCGTGCTCACCTGCTCTCCTGCACGCGTGCTCACCTGCTCTCCTGCACGCGTGCTCACCTGCTCTCCTGCACGCGTGCTCACCTGCTCTCCTGCACGCGTGCTCACCTGCTCTCCTGCACGCGTGCTCACCTGCTCTCCTGCACGCGTGCTCACCTGCTCTCCTGCACGCGTGCTCACCTGCTCTCCTGCACGCGTGCTCACCTGCTCTCCTGCACGCGTGCTCACCTGCTCTCCTGCACGCGTGCTCACCTGCTCTCCTGCACGCGTGCTCACCTGCTCTCCTGCACGCGTGCTCACCTGCTCTCCTGCACGCGTGCTCACCTGCTCTCCTGCACGCGTGCTCACCTGCTCTCCTGCACGCGTGCTCACCTGCTCTCCTGCACGCGTGCTCACCTGCTCTCCTGCACGCGTGCTCACCTGCTCTCCTGCACGCGTGCTCACCTGCTCTCCTGCACGCGTGCTCACCTGCTCTCCTGCACGCGTGCTCACCTGCTCTCCTGCACGCGTGCTCACCTGCTCTCCTGCACGCGTGCTCACCTGCTCTCCTGCACGCGTGCTCACCTGCTCTCCTGCACGCGTGCTCACCTGCTCTCCTGCACGCGTGCTCACCTGCTCTCCTGCACGCGTGCTCACCTGCTCTCCTGCACGCGTGCTCACCTGCTCTCCTGCACGCGTGCTCACCTGCTCTCCTGCACGCGTGCTCACCTGCTCTCCTGCACGCGTGCTCACCTGCTCTCCTGCACGCGTGCTCACCTGCTCTCCTGCACGCGTGCTCACCTGCTCTCCTGCACGCGTGCTCACCTGCTCTCCTGCACGCGTGCTCACCTGCTCTCCTGCACGCGTGCTCACCTGCTCTCCTGCACGCGTGCTCACCTGCTCTCCTGCACGCGTGCTCACCTGCTCTCCTGCACGCGTGCTCACCTGCTCTCCTGCACGCGTGCTCACCTGCTCTCCTGCACGCGTGCTCACCTGCTCTCCTGCACGCGTGCTCACCTGCTCTCCTGCACGCGTGCTCACCTGCTCTCCTGCACGCGTGCTCACCTGCTCTCCTGCACGCGTGCTCA
The DNA here is from genome assembly GCA_947471745.1 of Closterium sp. Naga37s-1. Taxonomy (NCBI): domain Eukaryota; kingdom Viridiplantae; phylum Streptophyta; class Zygnematophyceae; order Desmidiales; family Closteriaceae; genus Closterium; species Closterium sp. Naga37s-1. The sequence goes on along the minus strand of CANJKZ010000057.1, from coordinate 56,695 downwards.
CCTGCTCTCCTGCACGCGTGCTCACCTGCTCTCCTGCACGCGTGCTCACCTGCTCTCCTGCACGCGTGCTCACCTGCTCTCCTGCACGCGTGCTCACCTGCTCTCCTGCACGCGTGCTCACCTGCTCTCCTGCACGCGTGCTCACCTGCTCTCCTGCACGCGTGCTCACCTGCTCTCCTGCACGCGTGCTCACCTGCTCTCCTGCACGCGTGCTCACCTGCTCTCCTGCACCTGCTCTCCTGCACGCGTGCTCACCTGCTCTCCTGCACGCGTGCTCACCTGCTCTCCTGCACGCGTGCTCACCTGCTCTCCTGCACGCGTGCTCACCTGCTCTCCTGCACGCGTGCTCACCTGCTCTCCTGCACGCGTGCTCACCTGCTCTCCTGCACGCGTGCTCACCTGCTCTCCTGCACGCGTGCTCACCTGCTCTCCTGCACGCGTGCTCACCTGCTCTCCTGCACGCGTGCTCACCTGCTCTCCTGCACGCGTGCTCACCTGCTCTCCTGCACGCGTGCTCACCTGCTCTCCTGCACGCGTGCTCACCTGCTCTCCTGCACGCGTGCTCACCTGCTCTCCTGCACGCGTGCTCACCTGCTCTCCTGCACGCGTGCTCACCTGCTCTCCTGCACGCGTGCTCACCTGCTCTCCTGCACGCGTGCTCACCTGCTCTCCTGCACGCGTGCTCACCTGCTCTCCTGCACGCGTGCTCACCTGCTCTCCTGCACGCGTGCTCACCTGCTCTCCTGCACGCGTGCTCACCTGCTCTCCTGCACGCGTGCTCACCTGCTCTCCTGCACGCGTGCTCACCTGCTCTCCTGCACGCGTGCTCACCTGCTCTCCTGCACGCGTGCTCACCTGCTCTCCTGCACGCGTGCTCACCTGCTCTCCTGCACGCGTGCTCACCTGCTCTCCTGCACGCGTGCTCACCTGCTCTCCTGCACGCGTGCTCACCTGCTCTCCTGCACGCGTGCTCACCTGCTCTCCTGCACGCGTGCTCACCTGCTCTCCTGCACGCGTGCTCACCTGCTCTCCTGCACGCGTGCTCACCTGCTCTCCTGCACGCGTGCTCACCTGCTCTCCTACACGCGTGCTCACCTGCTCTCCTGCACGCGTGCTCACCTGCTCTCCTACACGCGTGCTCACCTGCTCTCCTACACGCGTGCTCACCTGCTCTCCTACACGCGTGCTCACCTGCTCTCCTACACGCGTGCTCACCTGCTCTCCTACACGCGTGCTCACCTGCTCTCCTACACGCGTGCTCACCTGCTCTCCTACACGCGTGCTCACCTGCTCTCCTACACGCGTGCTCACCTGCTCTCCTACACGCGTGCTCACCTGCTCTCCTGCCCCTCTCCCACCTGGATGCATTCCAGAAGCCCCACCTGAGCGCGGATCCAACATGGGGGTGGCTGCTGCTGCTGCTGCTGCTGCTGCTGCTGCTGCTGCTGCTGCTGCTGCTGTTGCGCGTTGCATGCCTGCCTGCCTTCCATCGTATCGTGCCCTCCTCTCTCCCTCCTCTCAGGTGGAGCGTGTTTTGAGTCGACTCAAAACACGGCTGCCTGCTGCTGCTGCTGCTGCGCGTTGCCTGCCTGCCCTCCATCGTATCATTGCCTCTTCTCTCCCTCCTCTCAGGTGGAGCGCATTTTGGACCCGGAGCTAACTGCGTACGCCATCTTGGAGGTGACGCCTGCTGCTGCTTGTTGCATGCCTGCCTGCCCTCCATCATGCCCTTCCCCTCCTTCTCCCCCCCCCCAGGTGGAGCGCATTCTTGACCCAGAGCTGACTGCGTACGCTATCTTGGGGGTAACGCCTGCTGCGGGCGACAGCGAGATTAAGAAGCGGTGAGCGGAGGGGGCGGGAGGGGGAGAGTCAAGCATTGGAGGTCAGGGTGGAGGCGGGGGGTGAGGGGATGAACTTGATGCTCCTGCTTGGGCTGCTGGGGGTGACGGCTGCTGCGGGCGACAGCGAGATTAAGAAGCGGTGAGCGGAGGGGGCGGGAGGGGGAGAATGGAGGATGGAAGGGGAGAGGAGGGGTTGGAGGTGGAAACCTTGGGGGTGGGGAGCTGTGAACGTGGATACTCGGAGGTTGCTAGTGAACGTGGATACTCGGAGGTTGCTAGTGAACGTGGATACTCGGAGGTTGCTAGTGAACGTGGATACTCGGAGGTTGCTAGTGAACGTGGATACTCGGAGGTTGCCAGTTACTGGAAAGCACCTCTGCTGGTGCATGTGCATCCAGATAAGCCACGTGGTTGTTTTGAGACGTCTCAAAACAGTTACTGGAAAGCACCTCTGCTGGTGCATGTGCATCCAGACCAAAGCACCTCTGCTGGTGCATGTGCATCCAGATAAGTGCAGCCACGCATGCACAGGAGGCGTCAGGAAGAATAGCTTCCCAGGCCATCTTCATCCCACACCGTGAATCCTAAATGCCCCTCCCTCCATCCCTTTTGATGCCTTCCTTCTTCTCCCCCCCCTCCACTGCACACAGGCTTTTTTTTTTTAGAATTCTCAAAATGCCCCTCCATCCCTTTTGATGCCTTCCTTCTTCTCCCCCCCCCCCCTTCCACTGCACACAGCTACTGGAAAGCACCTCTGCTGGTGCATGTGCATTCTGCATGTGTATAGGAGGCGTCAGGACTCAGGAATAGTAGCTTCCCGGATCATCTTCACTCCACCCCATGAATCCTAAATGCCCCTCCCTCCATCCCTTTTCATGCCTTCCTTCTTCTCCCCCCCCCCCTTCCACTGCACACAGCTACTGGAAAGCGTCGCTGCTGGTGCATCCGGACAAGTGCAGCCACCAGCGAGCGCAGGAGGCGTTTCTGCCTCCTACCTCCTAGTCCTGCACCATCTGCATCCCACAACACGGATCCGTAACCCGTCCCCATCCCTACTCCCCTTTTCGTCCCCGCTCCACGCACAGCTACTGGAAAGCATCGCTGCTGGTGCATCCGGACAAGTGCAGCCACCCGCGCGCGCAGGAGGCGTTTCTGCGGCTGAACGACGCCGTGAACCGACTCAAGGACCCCAGTAAGGTGAGCTTCTGTGGAAGCTCCCCTTCTGTTTCACAAGTGTGTGCGTGAGCGTGTGTGTGTTTCTGCGGCTCAACGACGCCGTGAACCGACTCAAGGACCCCAGTAAGGTGCGCCACTTGGCAGCGCACGCATGCATGCATGTATGCACAGGCGCGTGTACATGTGAGGCTCAACGATGCAGTGAACCGACTCAAGGACCCCAGTAAGGTGCGCTGCTCTTGAACAACCGCCGTGAACCGACTCAATGATGACGAGGTGCCTCTGGGGTGCCTCTGTGGCTCAACGATGCAGTGAATCGACTCAAGGACCCCAGTAAGGTGCGCTGCTCTTGAACACCCCGCCCGACCCTTCAGCCCGCCAACACAGGAGGCAAGGTACGCAGCCGTGCAAGCCCGCCTGCATGCGTGCATGCATGCATATGCGTGTGTGTGTGATTGCCTCTGCGGCTCAATGATGCAGTGAACCGACTCAAGGACCCCAGTAAGGTGCGCTGCTCTGGAAGCCCCCCCTTTTTCAGGCTGCTATCAACCCAGAGTCAGGCATGCAACCATGCATTCGCATGTGCATATGCATATCGTGTCTCAAGGCCAATGGGATCAGGCCTAATCGTCCGAAAGTTGGGGTCTTTTTAGCCCACCTTAAAGCTCGCGTCTCATATTTCTACTATCCAACCAAGTGTTAAACGGTTGGAATTTGGTAACAGCAAAGTTTGTCGCAAAGCACACCAAAGCAAGGGGTGGTTTGGGAAAGTTGGCTGTCGCACACTTCCCGTGCACACCAAGCGTTTACAACTTCCAAAAATATGAGACTCTGAAACTCAACATTGACAGAAGGGGGGACCGAACCTGTCCCCCTTGGCTCGTTTTCCATCCAAACCAACCCACCCTGGTTTGTTTTGGCCTCGACTGTTTTGGTAGTTCGCTGTGATTTTTTCACCCACTCGTCAAATATTTCGTTTTCGTTACCCAATCACAGTCGGGCAAACCCAACCAAGTGTTAAACGGTTGGAAATATGAGACGCGAGCTTTAAAGCCCACGCACTCGAGGACAACGCTCATGCGATTTGGGACACTTGAGGCACCGCACCAACCCACCCAGGAGAAAAAACTGGAAAAAAACTTATCTTGACACTAGAGGCTGCACAACTTCATAACTTTCGTGACAGCCCAGCCTCTATGCAGTGCTTTCTGGAGGTGAGGGGCATCGATCCCCTTACCTATCGCATGCAAAGCGATCGCTCTACCATGTGAGCTACACCCCCGATGTTCATCCATCATGCAAGCTTATATCCCTGAAAACCTTTATCCCTCCGTGAATACATGCATTTGCATGGGCTTTCACATCTTGGCATGCGTGCTCTGCATGTACATCTGTGTACGTGTGTGCTCATCTGTGTGCATGTGTGTACGTGTGTGCTCATCTGTGTGCATGTGTGTACGTGTGTGCTCATCTGTGTGCATGTGTGTACGTGTGTGCTCATCTGTGTGCATGTGTACGTGTGTGCTCATCTGTGTGCATGTGTACGTGTGTGCTCATCTGTGTGCATGGGCTTTAACATCTTGGCATGCGTGCTCTGCATCCTGCTCTCATCCATTTTAATGGATGTGGGCGGGTGCACGTATCTGTTCATATGTGCATGCATGTGTGCGCATGCGTGTGCATCTTTCTGCATGTGTGTGAATGCATGTGTGTGAATGCATGTGTGTGCATGCATGTGTGTGAATGCATGTGTGTGCATGCATGTGTGTGCATGCATGTGTGTGCATGCATGTGTGCGCTTGCGTGTGCATCTGTCTGCATACGTGAATGCATTTCTATGGACCTGTGTGCATGCATGGCTGGCTGGCTGTGCAGAGATCGGTGGTGGATGCGGAGATTGCAGCCAGGGAGGAGCGCAAAGAAATGGAGGTGAGGGGCTACGGGGCATTGCATGGCATGTGCGTGCATGGCTGTGTATGGCTGTGCGTGCAGAGATCGGTGGTGGATGCGGAGATTGCAGCCAGGGATGAGCGCAAGGCCATGCAGGTGAGAGGGCATGGGGGAATGGAGGGGTTTCCTGGTAAAATAAGCGGGATTGGTGGGATTGGTGGCAAGCTCTCTCGTATGCCGGTCTCCCTCTGCCTCTCTGTTCTTCTCCACGCCCCTCCTCTGCACCCTCTTTCCTTCTGTCATCATGTCTCCATGAGAAAACTCGAGTGGCGCAAGCTCAGAGTGGCGCAAGCTCAGAGTGGCGCAAGCTCAGAGTGGCCTCATTTCCTCTGCCCTTCTAGTGCTCCCATTCCAGTCCCTCTCTCACCACTCTCCATGCTCCCCCCCCACAACCTCTCAGGCGGAGCTAAAGGCGTTGAGGGAGGCAGCAGAGTGGCGCAAGCTCAGAGGTGGGTTGGGGGGGGGGGGGGGGGGGGGGAGGAGAGGAATGGAAAGGGTTTGGAGGGAGGAGGGTTCAGGGGAAACGGAAGGGGGAGGTGGGGGGAAGGGCAGCTCGGGTTCTCCCAACCCCTCAGGCGGAGCTGGGGGCGCTGAGGGAGGCAGTTGAGTGGCGCAAGCTCAGAGGTGGGTGGGGGGGGTAGGGAGAGGGAAAGGGTTAGGAGGGAGGAGGGAAGGGGAGACGAAAATGGGAGGAGGGGAGAACGGCGGGACAGGTTCTCCCCCACCCCTTCAGGCGGAGCTATGGTTGCTGAGGGAGGCGGCAAAGTGGTGCAAGCTCAGAGGTGGGTGGGTGGTGGGGGAGAGAGGGGAAGGGGTTTGGGGAGGGACTGGCGCAAGCTCAGAGGTGGGTGGGTGGGGGGGGAGAGAGGGGAAGGGGTTTGGGGAGAAAATGGCGCAAGCTCAGAGGTGGGTGGGTGGGGGGGGAGAGAGGGGAAGGGGTTTGGGGAGAAAATGGCGCAAGCTCAGAGGCGACCTCCAAGCACAACGTTTCCGCTTTTAACACCACTTTTGACCGCCCTTGACTGCTGTTTACTGCTGCTGGCTTTACATGCACCTGGCAAGGCCCTACTTGGGGATGACGAGCTGCTGGGGACAGCGAGGGGGGAGGGAGGCGGATGGGAGGGGTAGGGGGGATGGAGAGCAAGTGTAACACCTCTGCCCTTGACTCCTACTTCACCTGCCCTTGACCACGAAGCGAGGAGGGTGGGAGGTGGGGGGGGACGGGGATGAACAAGTGTAACACCTCCGCCTTTGACTCCTACTTTACCTGTTCCTCACCACCGGGCGAGGCCCTGCCCGGGGATGACGAGCTGCTGGGGGCAGCGAGGAGGGAGCGCGTGGAGCAAGCAGAACGCCCCCTCCCTTAACTCTCCTCATTTGGCTATTCTTGACTGTGTTGACTGTTGTTGACTCACCTTGACCGCACATGCACCAGGCGAGGCCCTGCCCGGGGATGACGAGGTGCTGGGGGCAGTGAGGAGGCGTGGAACAAGCACTGCGCTGTGTACCTCCTTCACTCTTTACCCGTTCTTGAATGTTGTTGACTTGCCTTGACCGCACATGCACCAGGCGAGGCTCTGCCCGGGGATGACGAGCTGCTGGGGACAGTGAGGAGGGAGGGAGTGGAGCGCGAGACATGGATGACAGAGCTGCCCCCCGAACGACAGGTGGGTGTGGTGTGGTGAGGTGCGGCATGGTGAGGTGTGGCATGCTGTGGTGTGGTGTGGCGTGGTGTGGCGTGGTGTGGTGTGGTGTGGCTTTGTGTGGTGTGGTGTGGCAATGGGCTCCCAGTGGGCTTTCGATTGGCTTCGGATGGGCTCGCGGTGGAACGTTGCCCATGCGCAATTTGGGTGGCATCCCAAACATGCCTATGGAGGAACACGCAGCAGAATCAAATCAGATCGAATTGCACGAACGATGATGGAGCTTGTCTTGCGACAGAATGGTTCGGTCACGACTCACACGTGACAAACACAAGGCCCTCATATGAAAGAACGGCTCAGAACCTCAAGATTACAGGGGTCGAGAAAGGGTTGGGGGAAGTTTATCTGCCGTGGTGGCTGCTGCTTGGGTTGGAGCCACATTCAGGAGTTGGGGATGCGGGTCGCTGTGGTGGGCGTTGCTTGCGTGCTGGTCGCTGTGGTGGGCGGTGCTGACTTTTTAGTTGACTCAAAAGTTGACTTTTGACTCTTGAGTCAACTCAAAAGTTCGCTGGTGAGCACCATGTCACACGCATGGTGGTGTATTTCAACCACAGCATTCTTTAGTTGACTCAAAAGTTGACTTTTGACTCTTGAGTCAACTCAAAAGTTCGCTGGTGAGCACCATGTCACACGCATGGTGGTGTATTTCAACCACAGCATTCTTTAGTTGACTCAAAAGTTGACTTTTGACTCTTGAGTCAACTCAAAAGTTCGCTGGTGAGCACCATGTTACACGCATGGTGGTGTATTTCAACCACAGCATTCTTTAGTTGACTCAAAAGTTGACTTTTGACTCTTGAGTCAACTCAAAAGTTCGCTGGTGAGCACCATGTCACACGCATGGTGGTGTATTTCAACCACAGCATTCTTTAGTTGACTCAAAAGTTGACTTTTGACTCTTGAGTCAACTCAAAAGTTCGCTGGTGAGCACCATGTCACACGCATGGTGGTGTATTTCAACCACAGCATTCTTTAGTTGACTCAAAAGTTGACTTTTGACTCTTGAGTCAACTCAAAAGTTCGCTGGTGAGCACCATGTCACACGCATGGTGGTGTATTTCAACCACAGCATTCTTTAGTTGACTCAAAAGTTGACTTTTGACTCTTGAGTCAACTCAATAGTTCGCTGGTGAGCACCATGTCACACGCATGGTGGTGTATTTCAACCACAGCATTCTTTAGTTGACTCAAAAGTTGACTTTTGACTTTTGAGTCGACTCAATAGTTCGCTGGTGAGCACCATGTCACACGCATGGTGGTGTATTTCAACCACAGCATTTCCTACTAAGCCATGAAGTCATTATGCACGCATGTTCCTTGCGCACACCCACCCAACCTCAAACCAATCACTACCCCATCCCTATCCCCTCGTCCATCTCGTCCCTCTGTCCCTGCCCCTTCTTTTGAGTCGACTCAAAAGGTGTCGTGTGCCATTGTAACGAGGTGACTTTTGAGTCGACTCAAAAGTTAACTACCCCAACCCTATCCCCTCCTCCATCTCGTCTCTCTGTCCCTGCCCCTTCTCCCAACCTCCCCTCCCCTCTCCATCTCCCCCTCCCCTTCCATCTCCCCCCGTCCGTACCCTCTCAGGCGGGCCCGCCAGCTCAGACCAACACATTCTTCAGTCGCAGTGACAAGGTGGGGCGGGGCGACACGTCAGCATGGACCGACAACCCCGAGCAGCGAGCTGCCAGGGCCAAGCAACAGTGAGCGCTAGTTTCCATACTTCACCGCTCCACAACGCTGCACCACTCTGCATCCCTGTTTTACCTCCCCCTCACACGCTCACCTGACACATCAGCATGGACCGACAACCCCGAGCAGCGAGCTGCCAGAGCCAAGCAACTGTGAGCGCCAGCCCAATGTGTCCTTAGTTATCTGTACTGGAGAGTCCAATGGCCAGTCTAGGGGCCCAAAACAAACCCCACCCCTCCATCGGTACCCCTAACTGAACCCACACCTATACGCCTGGTGGCATGTTCCCATCGTGCACCCATCATTCACTTTTTCCCACGCCTGGCATTGCACCCAACTCCCCCAACCGGTTCTGACTGAACCCTCTTTTCAGGTACCTCGAGGCCTATTCCTCTGCTGCCAATGCGCTGGAAGGCCCTTCTGCTGACTCAGCCGCCACCCTGCAGTCACTACAGGACAAGCGCACGGCGGCACTAGTGGACAATCTTGCCGCCCAGAAGCAAGCGGTTTCATTGGTGGAGCAGCACCGGAAGAAACAGGCCGAGGAGGGCAAGAAAAAGAGCAAGGGGAAGGAGAAGGGGAAGGGGAAAGGGGAGGGTGTGGGGAAGGGGAAAGGGGTGAGTGAGAGAGGGGGAGGTGGGGATGCAGGGTGGCGGATGTGGGACAGGGAGAGGGATCTAGAGGTGAAGCCAAAGGCCATGAAGTGGACGGCAGATGGCATGGCTCAGGGCCTTTCCGGGCGGTTCTCGGGTGCACAATCGGGCAGCCGAAAGTTTTTGTAAAAGTTGTCAAGGCGATCAGGAGGCAATGCGCATGTGTTATGCATGGATGTGGGTTTGATGTTTGTGGATTCATCATGTTGAGGATCATATGTGAATGAAGCTAAGAATTGTTGGTATTCTCAGCGAGTTCTCATTGTGGAGAAGTTTTATAGCAGGGAAGAAAGCTGAACGTAGTTACAACTCTGGTAGGGTACCTTTTCTGGCCCAATCTTCCAGTGGCATGATACATGGTGCTAACTGTCCTGCTCCCCCCCAACTAAGTTGGAACTCGAGACATGCACTTTGCTGAAAAAATATTGCGGCAACTACACATTCTACGAGCACCCTTCACAGGGAAGCGGCGCCTGACACACTGGACGCGCAGTAGCAGAAACGCCACACTAGCACCGAATGCGGGTTATTAGGCTGGAGGCGCGGGCTGCGTAGGCTGTGAAGCTGGAGGGAGGGGGGGAGGGAGGGAGGTGGGGGCGGGAATGGCCGCATGTGGAAAGGTTAGGGGGAGCTCTGCACAAGCCTACGCAACGGCGGCGGAACGGGGGTATTGGCGAAAAGGAGTGGGAAAGGGGACACGCAAACGAGCGAATCAAGTAGTTCAGGTGAAGTGGGCGATGCAGGGCAGAAAGTGGAAACGAAACAGGGTAACGCGGCGAAAATGCACGACGTGCAATTCAGTGCGTCGGTTTCCCGTGCAAACTCACAAGGCAGCCACACTGCCGCACTTCGCGGCCTTCAGCGATCCGCCAGACTAGCTAGCGTAGGGGCAGAACACGAAATTTCCGGCCGTGGAGGCTCCCTTCCCGTGCTTCTTTGACTTCCGCTTTTTCGAGCCTCCTTTTTTGCCGGACTTCGCGCCGCCCTCGTCGCCGGTCGCCGCGCCGCTACTACTGCCGGCTAGGTTGCGAAGATCGCTGGCATCGTCGCCGAGGAAGTTTGCGACTTTGTCTTCGGCGTCGTCAAAACTGAGCTCGCCGTTTGCGATCGCCGACTCGACGGGGAACGCGGTGCCGCGCGCGGGCAGCAGGTGCAGCACGAGGGCCGCCGCGAGGAGCGCGAGGAGAGAGAAGCGTAGAGCGTTCATTCTTATATGTACGACTTGCGTGACAGATACTAATCAAACGAGGCGAAACAGGCGCTCAACCGGAAAAGCTAGATATAATCAAAGCGCGATCAGATAGAAGGTCGCGTTGGGTAATAGGCTTCGTACTATAAATCTGCCTTGAGACCGGATGGTCTTATGCTGTTAGCATTATGAGCAACCAAAGATGCCCGACGCATCTAACATTCCCCGTCGAGGCGCATCGCTGCTCTCGTATGCGTATTGTACTACCGCGCTGTTTGAGGGAGGTCGCATCAGCACGACTAGACTTGTCGTCACGTCACGTCAGGGACAAGACATGGCGCCTCGATTGCGGTGCTGCCAGCATGGCTCTGGTCTGGTGTAGCAACAACTCTATGCTAGCCTGTGCTCCAATAACTCCCCTCCCCTACAATCTCACACGACGTTGCGGGTCGGTGATGCTGACTCGGCGAAAGTCATGAATTAAATCGCGACAACGTAATCCAAAAATAAAAGTATCCACCCTGACAAAACTTGCTTTCGGGGGCATGTCGCATCAGGATTTTCGTGTCCCTTCAACGCAAGACCAAGGACGAGGAGGGTCCATGTTTACAACTGCACAAGTCGAGGGAACAAGGAAGCAAGATATGTCGCGAGTCGCGACATCTCAAACAAGCGCTGGAATGTGTTGCGGAACTACCATCACACGAAGAATCGAAGATCCCTTGCTCATCGTACGATAAGCTGAGTACAGTACGATGCGAGCCGTCAATTTTCCAGGCCGATACTGTATACGGAAAGATTGGGTTGAAGGTATCGAAGCGCGGTGAGAAATCAAGGGCGTTTGTGCTCCTCTGTACCCTTCTCGAGGACGAGTCAAGAGCAGACGAGAGTGCTTGTACAGAGACCCATGTCGCTGCGCCTCCGAACAGATTTGTTGCGACACCGTTATTGCAAATTAATCCATTACACTATCTGTTTGGATCTCCCTAAATGCTTCTTTATACATGCCCTTCCATCCACTCAGATCGTGGTGTGCCAAAAAATGGCAGTAATGTGGACGCTGCCGCCCAAACTCAACAAATATGCCAATTTCTAATCATTTTGGAAACTTCGCACAAGTTTCTACCAGTTCTAGTGGGTTGAAGAGATGGGTGAAGTAAATGCATACGGGCTGGAAGTGGTAGTACGATAGATGTGGAAGCATCAATGAACCAAATGTGGCAGTGGAAACATGGGAGGCATGTCAAACTATATTTGTATTTGTAGATAGGCTGTAGTGAGTTGCATGTTAGGGGGTATGAGAAGGCACACCGTCATTGCTTGGTAGAAGTCTAGTATATTATGGCCTCGCAGATGCTATTGCCATGGCAGTGGAAGCTTGCCCATCCCCGTTTTGATGGGAGCCGGCTTGTCTGCGCTTGGCTCGGTGGCAGGCAGGACCTTAGCCACCCATTCAGATCAGGAGGGATAGGCAGCATTGGCAGCCGAGGGGCAGCTACATGCAGCTGGGACGACAGTTGACAGTAGGGGCCTGCAGGTAGGTGACAGCAGGAGATGTAGGCAGGGTGCAGATGGATGGAGAGACAAGTGGGGTACAGATTATAAGGTTCCAGCAGACCTAATTCATCCACATCTGAACATGATACCGTACAGCTTTTACTAGGTTTTGTAGAGTTGTCACACACAGGGTAATAAGTGAGAAGTGCCACACATAAAGCCGCTCAGTAATTCTGAGGTCGTAATTGTGTCAATCTCCTGGACATCTGATCTCGCAAAGCCCGGTATATTGGAAAGGCACTACGGTATCTCCTAGCGTTGAGTTGAAAGCAACGGAACAGTTATATAGTGGCGCTACGCACCACATGCAGAGGAACCCAACCCAATGCCTGAGAAAGAGCAACCCAGCTAAGTGGATGCTATCATTGCCTCAGGAACAGATGTGGGACGGTGAAAATATTCATTGCAGAGGCACAGCATTGCGACAACCGAACTAGGTACATCTGATACAACCATCATCTAATGCAACGGCATCTAGGCATTCTAGTGCTAACCGATCCAGCAAATATTGCACAACTAACGCCCAAAGCCAACTCGCAGCGCGCCAAACCAGCACCTAAAACAAGGCAATATCGGTCTACGGGTTAGTAGGCTGGGCTCTAGATATTTCGAAAGTGCATTCCTCGAGGCCCGAGAGCCTAAAGCCCAGCGCGTGCGGCGACGGCGGTGCGGAGCTAGTAGCTCTTGCAACAGACGAAGACGCCGTTCTTCTGGCAGCAGCCGCCCTTCTTGCAGCACTTGTCGCCGCCGCAGCACGGGTACTCGGGGCTCTGCGCGCACACGCGGGTGTTGGGAGGGGAGAGAACGGGCGCAGGTGAAAAGGTTAGCACAAGCGCAGCGCATTGCGTATGGCCAGAGCGGCATGACGGACTCGGACTGGGTATGGGGATGGGGAGTGGGAAAGCAGGCATGTGGAACACGCCGACCGATTATTGAGTCATGCAGAAAACACTAGCAGGTAAAGAAACAAAGGCCGCGAGAGGCGTGAGATTCAGTGGGCTCGTTTTGGTGAGACTTACAATGCAGCACGCGCCGCCGCAGTACTCTTCCTTGGGCGACACGCCAGACTTGCCGGCATAGGGGCAGTAACCGGAGCCGTCGCCGTTAGCGTTGCGGCGCTTCTTGTGCTTGGGCTTGTACGCGCTTCCCGAGCCGGCCAGGATGCGACGGTCTGCAGCGTCGCTGGTGTCGTCAGTGTCGTCGAAGTCGTCGTGGGCGATCGCAGACTCGACGTCGGACGCGGCAGAGCGCGCCGGCAGCATGTGCAGCACGAGCGCCGCCGCGAGGAGCGCGAGGAGGGATAAGCGGAGAGTATTCATCTTGATGGATATGGCTGGCGCAATAAGACTCTAATTTGCAAAGTTGGGGGAAAACGGTGTGTTGATAGCGAAGGCGAAGCGTGGACGTTGTTGGATGGAGTTTATTGTTATGCTAGGTTGGTGGCTGCGGGATGAATCGACGCTGGCGGCAAGGCGTGCATTTGTACCTATTCTTCACGAGTCGAGGCGCAGAGCTGCGTAAGCACCGAGCCGGAGAGAGCACCGCCTGATCTGAGCTGAACGCGCTTGGCTTGACGGTGAAAAAGCGCCTCGATTGCGCGTGTCGCAAGCGTGGCTGTGGTGCCTGAGCGTATTCGTGCTGCGTGGTGCGTGCTGTGTGCTGCATGCTGCGTGCTGCCTTCCCTGCGGTGGTCTTGAAGGGGCGAGTCAAGGGCACAATATTGAGTGTGCTTATGTGGAGCGGAGAGAACCGCTAAATTCATCCTGCCGATCGCGGTCGCGGGATGCTGTCTTACGGGGTCTCAGAAACGTGTGCATGTGATGCGACGCGGTTTATTGCTGATAATGTATGAAATTCTACACTGACTGTCGAATGATGCCGTCTATGAGGGAACTGAAAGAATTCACTTTACTTCACCTTGTACAACAGTGTACACCGGGAGTCGGGCCCGATACCAGCCAACCTTGTTCAGTGCATTGTGCGCCTGGTTTTTGCGTGACTTAGCATCTGTCTCTTAAAATTTTTATTGCAATTCATGATCGCTCGTTCATGTGCACTTGCAATTACTGTAAGTACCGTAATCGTCCGCATAGTGTAAAATTCCCCATTTATAAATATGTTCCATTCGAGCCGAGGGGGAAGAGGGCGATGTTCACTTCACACCCATATATGGTAAAATACTACGTAATGGTATTTTAAGTCTGAAAAAGTACAGGTTCGGCGGTACTGGTCATGGGTTACCACTGGTTATGGTTATGGGTTACTGCTTCTGGAGCGCCTGCCCCGGTGGTCTTGCGTCTGGTCAGGTTGATACGCTGTGCTCGAGTCGTTATCTCACCAACCTGTTGCTCCTAACACCACCGTTTACGTCACCTTGCGCTCCGAAGTCTCGTCTACATAGCTAGGCACGGTCTTGTCTCATGTCTCCCGCTGTGGCTTCATCCGCTCCCTCCTTCGCTTGCTCTGCCGTACACTCCTTTTGTCGAGGGTTGGCAGCGCGCCGTCCCTCGTTCCTCCTCACATTTGCCAGCCACTGCGCCTCTCCAGACTTGGCGCATGGACGTATGTGGCCCTGCCCCTGTCTTTGGGCCGCGACTACTCCCGCTACACCACAGTGTTTCACTTGCAGATAAAGGCCGATGTGACTGCGGCTCTGATCGCATGTATGCTGGCCATATGTACGCACGACAGCCTGCCTGTGCTTCATCTACACTCCAGCCGTCGAGGTGTGTCAGTAAATATGCATTGTGGATGCCCGATTTTGTTTTTATGTAGATATATTAAAAAGAAAATATAGGTACATCCGCAGTCGTAACTGTATGCGTGGGGGGCTATGGGCCCTGTCAGCGGCAGGCCACATCCCCCCTGTACCGTTTACGGTGGCTGGAAAAAGTGTCCTTGGGTTACGCCAGATGGGCATGAATGCATCAGTCCACCTGGTTGGTCCTTCCGCCGCACTGATCTCCCTCAGTGCCCTCCTCTCGTCCTGTGCCACCTGGCCCCACGCGTCGTAGCCCCCACTCTTTTGCTTCCCATCCCTTATCGCCTCCATTGCCCTTGCTGCCTGCACTGCGTAGAGTCACTCGACAAAGGTAGTGAGCTAGACTACGGGGGGGGGTATGCACGAACTACTAAGAGCGTGTTCCTACACCTCGTATCAAGAGAACCTCGTATCAGGATCACAATGAAAATTCCCCTAAACCTAAAACCTCTCGCTAGTTTTACCAGGAGAAAAGTACATTCTTCATACGAGGTTTCCTGATATGAGGCCGTAGGAACACGCCCTAAGAGTGATCGTAGCTTTGCTTGCGTTCCTTAGCACTTGCACATTCACGGGAAAAGTTGGCAAGAGTTTCCACTAGCAAAGTCGAAATAATAGAATAATTGAACAAGCAATGACAACAATGATACATCAGGCACTTAGCAACTCTGCAGCTAGCCTGGTCGACCGCCAGCGCAGCTTGGTTGACCGCCTGCCACCGTTGCATAGAGGAGTCGCGCCAGCACTGCAGAAGAGCGACCTGCCAACACTGCAGGTCGATGGCGTGCCAACGCTGCAGCAAAGTGGTTGTTCAGCGTTGCCCCGTAGAAGACAGAAGTGCGCACGCTCGCAGGTGCGCGCAGACGATTGGCCCGACTTGCATCGTTGTGCATCCATCGGCTGTTGTCTGCGCCTGACGAGCCACATCGACTTCGGTATACCAACCCGAAGTCGCCTTCGCCACCGCGACCTCGACGACGTTCGTGTACCTCCACAGAACTCGTCGAGCAGGTTACCCTGTCGACCTGGTCGACCCCCAGGTGCTCTGGTCGACCCCCAGGTGCCTCTGGTCGACCATCGGGTCCTTCTGGTCGACCACCAGGTGCCTCTGGTCGACCACAACTCCCGTCAAGCTACCCCCTGGTCGACGGACCCCTTCCATCCACCAGAGCTGTCAGCGGTTGTCGCCGAGTTCCCCTCGTCGACCGCTGCTCACTTGTCAGGTCGACGGCTACTCCTCGACCTCTCGGTCGAACTGCAGGTCGACGGACCGCTCCGTCCACTTCCCGGTCGAGCTGCAGGTCGACGGACTGCTCCATCGACCTCCTGGTCGAACTGCCCCTCCTGGTCGACGACCCACCCGTCGCTCAGATCAGTCAGTTGCATCTGTCGAGCTCCCTGGTCGACAGCAACACCACAGCGGTCCCTTGCAGCTCGATGAAGCCTGCCAAGCAGCTCTCCCATTGTGAACGGTCGGCTGCTACTCCCGTACTTCCGACCAAGTCGTCGGCGTTGCCCAAGCGAGGGCGGGGCCAACACTCCATTCCTGTTAATAAGCACCACCCTCGCATGCGTCATGAAACCAACCACCGAATTCCGCCCCACCTTTTTCCGCTGGAGAGGGATTTTTCTCCATGCTGCATCACACCGGGCTACCCAGATTTGTCGCAGCACAATTGCAATCATTGTCATTTCTGGGAAACCTGACTCGGTCCCCCCCTTCTCAAACAGCAGGTCCTCCAGCGAGTTTGCCTTCCTGCCCGGGTTCATGAGCTCCAGTGTTCGCACAAGCGCGCCAATTATCGGTTGGATGGCATCGCGGTCTAGGGTTTCAAACCCTCCACATTGAGGGCAGTCGATTTTGTTCCTCATGAAATCCAGTCTCCCTCCCACCTGCAGGTTCATGCCGTGTGCTCTGAGCAGAACGTGGATGCCCCATTTGTCAAATGTTATATGTGCTACAGTATGTTTAGGCTGTAGTGGGGTAGTTAATATGGGGTACAGTAAGTTTAGGGTTTCCTACTTGTACCCAACCCTTTCCTAGTGCAATCACTTCTTCTCTCATTCTGACATGGTATTACGAGCCTAGGTTAGGAACCTAGGACCACTTACCTAAGGGCCCACCGATCCGCTAGAGGCGCCCTCGTGCGCCCCCAACGTCGTAGCGCCCTCGTGCGCCTCTCTCCTAGTGCGCCCTCGCGCCCTCCCTCTCAAGCTGCCCGTTTGCAGCCCGCTAGCAGCCCGCGCGCGGCCCCACGTTTTTAGCGCGAGCAGCCCGCTAGCCGCCAGAGCGCGGCCCGATTTTTCTCGCGCGCGCCAGCAGGCCGTCGCCCGTAGGCCCCGCTCGCCCCTAGGCCGACGCTCGACCCGCCGCCGCCCGCCCGCAGGTCGCAGCCAGTGCGCAGCGGCGATCGCGCGTCGACTGCTGCAGCTAGCGCTTAGCCGCCGCACAAACGCAGCTGCGGCCCGCGCGTAGCCGCACCCTAGGCGCCGCCGCACACCGTGCATAGGCCCGCCGTCGCGCCGCCCTACCTACCCGAGCCGCGCCGCGCCGAACTGCCTGAGTCGCGCCGCCCTGACCGAGCCGCGCCGCCCTGCCCGAGCCGCGCCGCCCTACTATGCCCCACCTGCAGCACCTGCTACTACTGCTACTGCTACTACTGTTCCTACTGCTGCTACTGCCACTATGGCCAATCCTACAGTTCTCACCTTTGACGCTGAGGGCCGTCCGATTAAGTTTGACGTTTGGCTCGATGACCTGCACCTGTTCCTCCAGATCACTGCCAAGGACGATGTTTCTTTGTTTGACCACACGTCCGGCGCTGCTCCCGCACCTGCTGATACTGCTGACAGCACTGTTCGCTCACATTGGCAGACCCATGACGCTCATGCTCGCCTCGCCGTTCGCAGCCACCTGCCGTTAGATGAGCGCGAGCACTTTGGCCAGCATAAGACCGCTAAGGAGCTGTACGATGCTGTAGTTGCACGCTACTCCTCCCCTGCTACTGCTGCGATAGGCCGTCTCTCGCTGCCCTACCTCTTCCCCGATCTGTCTGCCTTTGCCACTGTAGCTGACCTCATCACTCACCTCCGTACTAGTGATCTCCGCTACTGTGCCGCGCTTCCCCCCGATTTCCTAGCCAAGAACCCTCCCTCGATGTACCTCACACTCTACCACCTAGTCACCCGCCTCCCTGACTCCCTTCGCACCGTCAGGGACCACTTTCTCGCCCTCTCCCCCCACCGACCTCACTGTCGACCTGCTCGAGAAGGAACTCCTAGCAGCTGAGAAGAGCATTGTAGCTGTAGGTGCCTCTCGTGGCGACCCTCGCGCTCCCTTCTTTGAGGGGTGCTCCCCCGTCCCCCTCCTTCCCTCCATTGCATCTGCTGCTGCTGTCGACTACCTCGGTGCTGAGGGGGTCGGGGCTGCGTCTGCTCCTAGTGGGAGGCGCAAGGGCGGCAGGGGCAAGGGGGGCAGGGGGGGTGGAGGTGGCGGAGGGGGCGGCGGTGGTGGAGGGGGTGGAGGGGGCGGGGGTGGTGGCGGTGGTGGGAGTGGTGCTGGTGGTGGGGGGGTCAGTGGCGGAGCAGGGGGTGGTGGCGGCGGCGGTGGTGGGGGTGGTGGGGGTGGTGGTGGCAGTGGTGGCGGCAGTGGAGTTGGTGGCGGGCGCGGTGGAGCGGTGCAGCGTGGGGGGTTCGGCGGTGGCCAGAGGCAGCAGCAGCAGCGTCCCAGCGAGACTCCGTCGCCCCAGCAGCTCCGTGAGTGGTACTCTCAGCGTTGGGGGTCTGGGGGTGGAGGTACCTGCCCGTACGTCATCCGCACAGGTGACCACACTGGCCAGACCTGTGGGAGGTTCCACACGGCGTTGCGCTGCTTCTTTCGTCTCGACGACGCCTGGCGAGAGCAGTTTCCTGACGCCTCTGAGCTGCCCCGCTGGGCTGATCTGCTTAAAAAGAGCATTGATATCTTTGCTCTTGATTATGATGCTATCCTTGGTGCCATGTATGCATTGACTATTAGTGTTGAGGGTGACTGTTACCTGAGTGTACCGCCCGACCCGGGTATTGGGACCAGTGAGACTGCTGCTCTTGGTGCTAGTGCGTCTGCTGCCCTAGGTCCTGGTGAGGCTGCTGCCCTAGGTGCTAGTGAGTCTGCTGCTCCAGGTGCTCGTGCGTCTGCGCTTGCTGGTACTGCGTCTACTGAGGCACTGCACACTTTCACACTGGACTCGGGTGCTTCCCGCTGTTCCTTTCGTGACCGCACTGTCCTTGAGAAGCTAGCTCGGCCAGTTGCTGTCTCCCTCGCTGACCCCTCTGGGGGCCCGGTCCTTGCGACCTCCTCCACTGTCCTCCCTTGTCCTGCGGTCCCGTCCGGCACCCTGTCGGGTCTTTACCTCCCCTCGTTCTCTACGAACTTGGTGGCGGGCTCTGCTCTCCAGGACGGGGGTGTTCACAAGTTCACCCCTGCCTATGAGCGTGTGACCAACTGTACGTGTGCTCGGACGGGTCGCCACCTAGCTACCTTCACTCGGCAGCCGGGGTCGGACCTGTACACACTGACCACTGAGTCCCCTCAGGTAGCTGCGTCTGCGTCAGATCAGCTGTCGGCCCCCTGCTCGTGTCGCTCCCTGTCGCACCAGACAGTCCTCTGGCACCACCGTCTTGGTCACCCGTCAGTGCAGCGCCTTCGTGGCATGCACTCCCGGTACCTTGTCTCTGGTCTTCCCAGGGTTCTCCCTCCCCTCCCACCCTCGCCTGCTCCTCCCTGTCTTCCCTGTGTCGAGGGGCGACAGCGCGCCACTCCTCACTCCTCCTCGTTCCCTCCCACAGAGGCTCCCCTGCAGACTCTCCACCTGGACGTGTGGGGCCCAGCCCGCGTCCGTGGACAGGGCCACGAGCGGTACTTCCTGCTGGTCGTCGACGACTACACGCGCTACACCACGGTCTTCCCCTTGCGCACCAAGGGTGAGGTCCCTTATGTTTTGATCCCTTGGACCCGCGCTGCTCGTCTCCAGCTCCGCGAGCGGTTCCAGTTGGACTTTCCCGTCCTGCGTCTGCACTCTGACAGGGGTGGTGAGTTTTCTTCCGACCTCTTGGCAGCCTACTGTGCGGAGCACGGCATCCGCCAAACGTTCACGCTTCCGGCCTCTCCACAGCAGAATGGGGTTGCTGAGCGTCGCATTGGCTTAGTCATGGAGGTCGCTCATACCTCCATGATCCATGCGGCTGCCCCCCATTTCCTGTGGCCGTTTGCAGTCCAGTACGTTGCGCATCAGCTCAACCTCTGGCCCCGTGTCTCTGCTCCGGAGACCTCGCCCACACTGCGTTGGACGGGGGAGGTTGGCGATGCGTCGGTGTTCCGGGTCTGGGGATGTCGAGCCTTTGTTCGCGATACGTCCGCGGACAAGCTCTCCTCCCGTGCCGTTCCTTGTGTCTTCCTTGGCTTTGTCCCTGACGCGCCTGGCTGGCAGTTTTACCACCCCACCTCGCGCCGTGTCTTCTCCTCTCAGGACGTCACTTTTGACGAGTCGGTACCCTTTTACCGTCTGTTCCCCTACCGCACTGCGCCGCTCCCCCCCCCACCTCTCTTCCTCACCCCAGGTGCCCCTTTGGTAGACCCCCTCCCTCCCCAGGGTCCTGCTCCCTCAGGTGTTTCCCAGGTAGACCCGGTCGAGCCTGTCGAAGTAGCTGTCGA
The DNA here is from genome assembly GCA_947471745.1 of Closterium sp. Naga37s-1. NCBI lineage: Eukaryota > Viridiplantae > Streptophyta > Zygnematophyceae > Desmidiales > Closteriaceae > Closterium > Closterium sp. Naga37s-1. The sequence continues at coordinate 36,478 of CANJKZ010000057.1, read as the reverse complement.
CTCTGGTCCTGCGAGGAGTACTGAGCCTGGGGGTGCTGAGCCTGGGGATGCTGAGACTGGGGGTGCTGAGCCTGGGGGTGCTGAGCCTGGGGGTGCTGAGACTGGGGGTGCTGAGCCAGGGGGTGCTGAGCCTGGGGGTGCTGAGACTGGGGGTGCTGAGCCTGGGGGAGCTGAGACTGACCGTGCAGCGCCTGGTGGCGCTCCCTCTTTACAGCAGCTGCGTGAGTGGTACTCTCAGCGTTGCAGCCTCCGGCGTGGGGCTACTGGAGCTGGGGGTTCTGCCGGAGTTGGAGCTGGTGGTGCTGCGGGTACTGTGTCGCGGCCGGAGCCTCCCTCCCCACAGCGGCTGCGTGAGTGGTACGCTCGGCACTGCAGCCTCTGGAGCGGCGCTCCTAGCGTTGGGGTGCCGCCCGCTGGAGGCCCTGGTGCTGCTGGAGGTGCTGGAGCCTCTGGTCCTGGAGGTGCTCGTACAGGCGGTACTGGAGCTGCCGGGACCGGGGGCGCTACTGGTCCTGGAGGTGCTCGTACAGGCGGTACTGGAGCTGCCGGGACCGGGGGCGCTACTGGTGCTGGAGCTGCTGGAGGTACTGCTGGTGCTGGAGCTGCTGGAGGTGCTGTTGGTGCTGGAGTTGGAGCTGGAGGTGCTGGAGCTGCTGGAGCTACCGGTGGAGCTGAGGCCGCTGGGCCTGCTGGAGTTGGTGTAGCTGCTGACCCTGGGGTTGGTGCTGCAGGGGCTGGAGCTGGAGGTGCTGACGCTCGTCCTCCTGCAGGTGGTGGAGCCGACGGTGCGGCTGGAGCTGGTGCTACTGGGGGTACTGGAGTTGGCACTACTGGAGCTGCTGGTGGTGCTACAGGAGTTGGAGCTGCTGCTGAGGGTTCTGGTGCTGTCTCTATTGGTTCTGGGGGCGCTTCACGGCCTCGGCCGTACTTCGTTACGCTCCTTCAGCAGGTTCTTGGTCAGCCGCCTCCTCCTTGTCCTGCTCCCTCCTTAGAGTGTCCTCCGCCGGTCCAGTCGCAGTCACAGTTACAGCCTGCCTCGTCACTGCCTGGTCCTTCTCCCTACACTGGTCCGACAGGAGGTCTTACGGAGCGTCGTGAGCCTGAGTCTCGTCCTGTGTCGCCTGAGTCTCGTTCTGCGTCACCTGTTCGTGCTGCTCGCACTAGTTGTCGTGTCCCGCGTCAGCGTCCTCCTGCTGTCCCAGGCATTCACCAGATGACGCTTCGTCCTTCCACTGCTCCACAGCGTGTCCCTCTGCCTTCTCCTCCTGCGTCCTCCCTTCCTGCCCTTGCTGACCCGGAGTCTGACTCCCTTCGTGCTGCTAGTCCAACTGTCACGCGTCTCCTGGCCACTGCTGTCACTGACCCTTCCTTTGAGTCCGCTGCTGCGTCTGCCTTAGTTGCTGAGCTTGTCGACTTTGCTGCTCACTGTCGTCTCGACTACGCCGCTAGTCTTGTTGCTGAGTCTGAGTCTGTCTGTCCTCCGTCCGTCGGGGGTGAGTGTGCTCTAGGCACGGACGTCCTTGAGGACAGGCAGGAGGAGTTTGAGTGCTTTGCCGCTGCTGTACATCATCTTGTGTCCATGCTGATTGCACTTGAGGGAGACCCGGATGCACCAGACATCCCGACCCTGCGCTCTTACGCTGAGGCGATCGCGGGTGAGTACTCCTCTCAGTGGCAGTCAGCCATGGACGCAGAGATGGCATCCTGTAAGTCCACTGGCACTTACGTCGACGAGGTTCCCCCTCCTGGGGCGAACATCGTCAGTGGCATGTGGATTTTCAGGGTGAAGCGGCCGCCAGGTTCTCCGCCTGTCTTCAAGGCTCGTTACGTTGCTCGAGGCTTCAGTCACCGAGAGGGAGTAGACTTCTTCCAGACCTTCTCCCCCACCCCGAAGATGACCACTCTTCGGGTGCTACTGCACGTTGCCGCTCAGCGTGACTACGAGCTTCACTCTCTTGACTTCAGCACACCTTTCTTGCAGGGCAGCCTGCACGAGGAGATCTGGCTGCGCCACCCTCCTGGCTTCACTGGGTCGTTTCCTCCTGGTACCCAGTGGAGCCTCCGGCGGCCGGTCTACGGTCTCTGCCAGGCGCCACGTGAGTGGCACGACACACTGAGGACTACACTTGCGGCTCTTGGGTTTGCGCCTTCTACTGCTGACCCGTCGCTGTTTCTGCGCACCGACACTTCGCTGCCGCCGTTCTACATCCTCGTGTACGTCGACGACTTGGTCTTTGCTACTGCTGACACTGAGGCTCTCGCCCTGGTGAAGTCGGAGCTGCAGAAGAGACACACGTGCACAGACCTGGGTGAACTGCGCAGCTACCTTGGCTTGCAGATCACTCGGGACAGAGCACGCCGCACCATCACACTGACTAAGTCACACATGGTGCAGCAGGTCCTTCAGCCCTTCGGCTTCACCTGGTCCTCAGTACAGCCGACTCCTCTGGCTACAGGTCACTCGCTCTCAGCTCCACCTTCGGACGAGTCCGTAGAGCCGAGTGGTCCTTATCCAGAGCTAGTTGGCTGCCTCATGTACCTGATGACTTGCACTCGTCCTGACCTCGCGTACCCTCTTGGCCTTCTGGCTCGCTACGTGGCTCCTGGTCGGCACCGAAAGGTGCACATGGATGCTGCTAAGAGGGTACTACGCTACTTGTGCAGTACATCAGGCATGGGGCTCGTGCTTGGAGGGAGGAGCTCAGTTGTTCTCACCAGGCACTCAGACGCTTCTTGGGTTGACGACCAGACTACTCAGCGGTCGTCACAGGGTTACACCTTCAGCCTTGGCTCTGGTTCAGTTTCTTGGCGTTCTACACGTTCGTCTTCAGTTCTCAGCTCCAGTTGTGAGGCTGAGATCTACGCCACAGCCATGGCTGCACAGGAGTTACGCTGGCTCACCTACCTGCGGATGGACTTGGGAGAGCGGCCTCGTTCTCCTCCAGTGATGTACCTCGACAACAAGGCAGCCATTGCCTTGTGTGAGGAGCATAGACTGGAGCACAGAACGAAGCACATCGCTCTGCGTTACTTCCTGGCTCGAGAGTTGCAGCAGCGTGGTCAGCTTCGCCTGCGTTACGTGGCCACTCGGGCCAACACTGCTGATATATTCACCAAGGCACTTCAGTCTGGTGATCATCAGCGTTTCTGCACTATGCTAGGGCTTGTGCCCACTTTTCCTCACTTGCTGTAGGCTTTGCTTGTACTGTGATCTATATAAATATACCTACATGCTTGCTTTGCTAGGTAGAGATCACTGTGATGTTTGTGTTACATATATGCCTCTGCATGTGAACTGTCCTTGTGGCCCTTTGCTTGTGCTCAGTGAGTGTGGTGACGTTGTGATCCACCCTGAGCTTGCTTTGCCTTTCTTGACTGGTCTTGTGACCCCTTGCTCTCCCCCACTTTGCCTATGGGGGTGTGTCAAATGTTATATGTGCTACAGTATGTTTAGGCTGTAGTGGGGTAGTTACTATGGGGTACAGTAAGTTTAGGGTTTCCTACTTGTACCCAACCCTTTCCTAGTGCAATCACTTCTTCTCTCATTCTGACACGATTGATCCTAGGGAGGGTTACATGTGCGTTCGCCTAGGGGGTTATGGGCGGATTGGCCCGCTACTTAACAAGCCCTTTTATCCCAATGATCTAAGTGGTTTGGATTCTGACAAGGTAAGTTTCGTTCCGGCCGACATGCTCAGTTATATTGCGAGCAGGCATCACCCACTACTACACGCTCCTGCAGTCACCACTGCAGAATGGGGTTGCTGACCGCTACATATGCTTGGTCATGGAGATCGCCCTTACCTCCATGGTCCATGCCTGTGCATCTCAAGAAAGAATTGTTCACTTCATGAGAAGAGTTGGATACAAATACAAACCCTCATATAAGCTAACAAGCTATAACACTTATAATATAAAATAAACAGCTTTATAAGCATCATTGCCAATATCAAGGACGCACTATGCACTACAAGCAAGAAACAATTCAGGGCGGCATTATAACTTAATTCAAGCGTGCATGGCTGCATCGCTGCAACTCATTCAAGAGAAAGTACCCGCATATGAATATTATTCACTCTACTCTCCAATCTAAGCTCCTAAAACAAGAGGATCATATCCTTGTTGTCAGCGAGCAAGACTGGAGCAGAGCTTGGTCGCTCACCCATGTCAGTGAGCAAGCACGTCAACCAGCGGCTCTTCAAAAGCCATGACATCAACGTAATTCTCTGCCTCAGCGCTCGACGGAGCAACAGTCAATGCTCGATTCGACCTTCTACGACACATCACAGAGTCCAGGCAAAAGCAATAGCCATAAGTCGATCTGCGAGTCTCATTGTCGTCCGGCCACAATGCGTAAGTGTGCCTTGTAAGTCGAACTAGCTCACGTCCACCAGGCACAAATTTCATGCCAGATGTACTCGCAAGGTAGCGCGCTACTCTCTTAGCGGGCATCCGGTGAATGGGATGGTGTCTCCCAATCGTAACAAGGAGAACCAGGATGCTGGGAGGGAAGGCAAGGTATGGGCAAGTGCAATTTATCAGATGCACGAGACACCCCACCAGCTTTGCGTACAGACCACCAAACTCAGCCGGCTCATTGGGAACAGGAGCCACCCCACCAGCTCTGCGTACTAATTGTGGTCGACACAAAGACCAAGTCGCCGACGTAAACAAGGATAAAGAACAGCATCGGCCCTGTGTGAACGAAGAGAGAAGGGCCAGCCGGGGATGAAAAAGAAGCCGAGGTCAGCGAGAGTAGTACGCAACATGTCGTGCCACTATGGAGGAACCTAACCCAAACTGTAGACTGGCCGTCGCAGGCTCCACTTATTACCATGAGGGAAAGAGCCAGTGAATGCAGTAAGAAGACAAAGCCAGATCTGCTCGTGCAGGTTGCCGTGCAGAAAGGTAGTGGAGAAGGCAAACAAGTGCGGCTCGTAGTCACGCTAAATTATGACGTGCAGCAGTACCCAACGAGTGGCCTTCTTCGGGGTGGGGATGAAGGTCTGGAGAAGTTTGCTCACTCACGCTGTAAAAATCCTCTCGCCACGTAGAGCGTCTTGAAGACAGGCGACGAACCATGTGGTTGCTTCACCCGGAAGATCCACATGTCATCAACAACAGTTGTCCCAGGAAGGGGGCACCGACATAGGTGCCTGTGGACCTCGAAGATGCCATCTCTGCGTCCGTAGCTGCTATCCGCCGAGAGATCCACTTACATGATATTGCCTTAGCATAAGTGCGAGGAGTTGGGATGTCAACATGGTCTGGGTCTCTCTTAGGGGCTTGTAGTATGGCAAAGGAGGCGGGTGGAGGCAAAGTCAGCAACAGCGGCAAAAAGAGCCGAGATAGACGAAGGTTAAGAAAAACTAACTGTTTGTCTCGTCTTGTGAACATCAATACACCAACAGTGGGGTTCAAAGTAGAGGGTTATGAGAAAGCTCAACTTCAAATCGGACCAAAACAAATTATTAACATTTAGCGAAGCAGATCGTATAGTGGATCCGTTGTAGCCTGGAATCACGAAACCCCAGCATGTTCGCTTTGACGTTACGTACGTCGCACATGAGCAGATATGGGCCGTCAGCATGTCGCTCTGGCGTTACATTGCACACGAGCAGGTCATTCGGAGACCCAACAACCAACCAACTGACAATGTCTGATCTGAAGATTGTCGATTTCGAAGTCGCAACTGCTGGACGAAACACATTCGCGAAGCCAGTAACAGCCTCCTGTTTGTCGTGAGCCGGGAGTGCCCACCAACTCCAGCTGTTCACAGTTGGCTTTCGATTTGAGTTGATATTTTGTATCTGGCTTCAGATTTTCCGTGGAACAAAATGTATAGTTCCCGCCATACGTACTCAGATGTTGTTCTTCAGAGAACCGATTGGAGATTGGAGTCGGGTACTTCGGGCTCTATTTCGATATCATTATGTAAGCCTGTCGAAACGAGGATGGATTTCGAAGTCACTCTCAGAAATGAGAGCTTCTCAAATCTGTAACTCAGCCAGGAAGGGAAATATAATATGAAATGCTTGGCCCTCATGGCCCAGCTGGCGCTTGACTGTCGCCCTGCTTTCTCGGGCCTCTTCTGCCTTGTCGTGAGGTGACCTCTCTGGCATTCGTTTGCAGCAGACAAACTGCTAGGGAGACAGGCGATCCCTCTGGCACAAACTTCCAGCCACGTCAGACCACACACTTCCCCTCCCCTCACCACCACCTGCGCCTTCCCCTTCGAGATTCATCTTCCCTGCCCACCAACTCCACTTACGCGCCCCTGTCCCCTCTTGTTCCCCTGTCCCCTCCCCACGCCTCCTCCGCGCACACCCCCTCTCCCCCCCAGCCCCTTCTGCCTACCCTCCTGTCCCCTTCATATTCACTTGCTTCTCCATTTCCTCCTACATCCCGCTTATCTCTCCGCTCCAACTCTCCAGTTTATCGCCAAGTCCAGCACAGCTAAATCGCTCAGACTCCCTTGAAAGCTTCAGTAACCGCTCCCACCGTTATCTGAACGTGTCAACGAACTACGTTTCATAGGTCGTTTTCATTCCCACGTCGCACCATGGCGCAAATCGTTAGAGTCATCACGCTTCTCGCTCTCGTCTCGTCCTGCGCCGCTTTAGTGGTGGACGGTAATGCCGATTTGATCAAGGCTAAGGAGGCGCTCAAGAAGTGGGGCGAGTACAACACGTACATGACCCTCCTCCAATCATCTGGTAACCTCTCGACCCTCTTATCCCCCCCCCAAATCCTGTGTAGAAGCCGTATCTTGTTCTGCTGCATTACCTAGCTTGTCCAGAGTTTTCTTTTTTTCTCTTAATTTCTTTTTCCTCGTTGAACTTAAGGAACTCATTTTTTCTCCTCTATCTTCTCTTTTTCTATTCAGGTTTCGAGCCCATCCTCGCGCGGTACATTCAGACGCAGCCCGTAACCCTCCTGGTCCCCAACGACAAGGCCTTCGCCACTCTCCCCATGCGCGTCAAGGCGCAGCTTTCCGGCTCCAAGCTCATCAAGCTTCTCGAGTTTCAGATGATTCTCCAGAAGCTTCCTTCCGGCTTCCTCAAGATGGCGCAGCCCGGCTCGAAGTTCCGTACCGTGTACGGCGTAACGCTCGTAAAGCAAAAAGCAGCGCTCAAGAACACTGTGATTCTCGGCGCTCCGGGCGCGACGATGCCGTCGCAGATGGCAGTGGTAACCCGAGGCGACATGGCGGCGGCGAAGCTGATGCTGCTGTGCCTACACGGCACCAACAACGTCATTCTCCCTCCCAACGTCTTCTTCTAAACACCGCCCTGGTTTTGGCGTAGTGGGAGTTCCATCACGAGTGACATAATGTCCATTGTATCCCCGTTCTCGATCTTCATGAGATCGTCTGCTGTCTTCTCAACCACGCCCGTTGATTCTTTTCAACCCGCCCATTCGGACCAACCACGCCAGCCGCGCCGTCTCCTCCGTCTCTTCTCGGGACACGGAGATTCCCAACGTCATGATTATCAACCCTCTGTCCATGGCTCCCTCCACATCTTCAAGACTCCTCGCTTCGTCCGTCACCATCCGCGCTTGTGCGATTCCAAGCTCGTGCCGGCACTCGAGCTCGTCTTACCCAGGGGTTTCTTTGAGGAAACTAGAGATCTGCCATAATTTATTCATTCGTTTGCCATAAACAGTTACACGGGTTTATTCAAAACTCGTTTTATTTTTTTATTCTTAGTATTTGTTCATACTCTTCCAAGTGCACGATTTTAATGCTCCTCACCAATGCCGTCCTCTAACAATTTGCTGGGTTGAATGCCAGTAGGCTTGCTTGGCTTTCAATTGGTGTGGTTGATGGTTATCTTGGGTGGACACTTGGCCTGACCATGGCCTTCAGGTAGGTGGAATACTAAAATAAGCGGTAGGTGGAATACTAAAATATGGGATTAGTGTTAAAAAAAAAAAGAACCCTAACACAACCATGTGTGAAAAAATAATACGGTAAACATCTACAGTGATTGTGAAAACCTTGGTGAATTCGCTCGTCCACTCAGCCGACCGCCAAACCCGGATTCAGCGGCCAGGTCGAATTCCTCCAAAACACCCTGAAATAGAGCATGCCTTGTTTCTGCGGGCGCGCTTCGCGGGAGCTTATGAAGGTCCCCCAGGTGTCCAGCTCGACAAAATCAGCCTGTCAAGTCGACTCGACAAAGGTGAAACGCCTGATCCCTGTGCTTCAACGCCTGAAACACAAATCCCTGATCCCTCGGCACAGCAAGAATGATGGCGTGAATAATCACCCGCACCAGCACAGCAAAAATGGCGCGATGGAAATCACCCGCATTAGCACAGCAAGAATGGCGCATATATACCACCCGCACCAACACAGCGAGATTCGACAGTACGTTATAGAAATTCAGTTTTCGAGTTATCTCTACTTCCGCTACCAAAACGTGTCAAAGGCCCACGTTGCTCAGGTCGTCTTCATTCCTACGCCGCACGATGACGCACGTCGTAGTAAGGCTCCTCACGCTTCTCGCTCTCGTCTCAGTAGCTTGCGCCGCTACATCGGTGGACGGAAAAGCCGATTTAAATAAGGCTTTTGCGGCGTTGACGGCGATGGGCAAGTACAACACGTACTTGTCGTTCTTCCGATCATCTGGTAACCTTTAAATCCTAACGTCCCCGCACATCCTCTCTTACAATCCGTCAGACCGTCTGCCTCATCACCCGTCTCGTTAAGTTTCTCTTTATACCTCCAGTTTCCTCTTTCGTCTTCTTCGTGTAACCCCTTTCGGCAAACTCATTGTTTTCTTCGCTATTTTCTCCCTTGCTATTCAGGTTTACAGCCCGTCCTCGCGCGGTACATCCAGACGCAGCCCGTAACCATGCTCGTCCCCAGCGACAATGCCTTCACCACCCTCCCCGTACGCGTCAAGGCGCAGCTCTCTGGTTCCAAGCTCGTCCGGCTCCTCAACTACCACATGATTATTCAGCAGCTCTCCTTCGCCTCCCTTCAAAAGTTACCGCCCGATTCGAAGCTCCCCACCATATACGGCGTAAAGATCGTGAAGCAGAAAGCAGAGCTCAACAGCACCGTGACGCTCGGGCCTCCTAGCGCAACGACGTCGCAGATGGCAGTGGTAACCCGAGGAGACATCGCGGCGTCGTCGCTCACGCTGATTTGGGTCCACGGCATCAACAACGTCATCATCCCTCCCGACTTGTTCTACTAAACGCTCTCGGCGACCGAACACGACTGACAGATTCGCATCCCACTAGGGTATTGACCATCTTGGGTTTGTCTGCTGTCTGTCCCTGGCTGGTCCTTCACTACCCGATGAGCTTGACCACCCGTGCCAGCCGCTTCACGGCATCTCCTCCGCTCCGTCTCTCCTTGGACAGGGAGATTCTAAACACTGGATTTCAACCATCCATCCACCTATAGGTCCGCTCCAACAGAAGTTCAGGTCATCACTGCACTTGTGCGATTCTGCACGAGCGTGTAAATACTCAAGCTCGTCGTAGGTACTACTTAGTATGGACCTAAATCTGTCTTCACAGCTTTTGTCAAAGCTAGCTCAGTAAATTGTAAGGACGTGTCCAGCGCGTACATTTACCGTTCATAAACCCCTTCAGTTACCACATTCTAAGTTGTAACACTGCATTTTACAGAAAGTGTGGACACGAGACGGCACACCAGCTACTCGTACCTCGAGTCGTGTGACTCACGTAAGTACATACAGCGTGCGCGCGAACTCGGGTACAGTATCGCGTCCAACTAGCTACAGAAAGTTCCCTCTGTATTGCTCGCACGATTTCGCCAGTGCCGCTCGATACTCGCCGAAACCACCTGCGCGCTGACGAAAATGCCAACCCTATTCTTCACGAGGAAACCGGTTACCTTGGTTTCCAGGCTGTGTTGGCACTGTTGAAGTTTGTGTGGGGGGGTGTGTGTCCGCGCGCAAAACATTCGAGGAACTGTGGACTCGGCTCAAAGAGCATTCGTTTTTAGGTACAGTGATCAGTTTTGTACCGTGTGTGGGCACTAAAATTCCCAAAATGAAAGCGCTGGACACCCCCTAAAGAAACGTTCCAGCCATTGCTTCCAGAAATACCGTAGCGGCCTCCTGCTAACGATAAATGCACAGCACAGTAAATGCAGAAACACTTTTAGGTAGTAGGTAAACATCACTGTACAAGAGGCAAAGTAATAATGATGTCAATCTTGGACTTGCATCAACGATCAGGAAAAGAAGGCAACGGCAGTGCATCTCTGCACTGCAAAGCACGCCATCCAAAGCCCTCCATCACTACCTTCAAGTTATGCTAGTAAATATGAGATTAGTTAGTACAGAAATACAACCCAAATCATATATGTGAAAATCAAAGCATCTACAGTGCTTGTGAAAACCTGGGTGAATTCGTCCATCCAAGAGCTCGTCCACTCCACAGCTGACCGCCAAACCCAGATTCAGCGGCCAGGTCAAATTCCTCCAAAACACCCTGAAGAAGCGAGGCATGTTCTGTGGGCGCGCTTCAAGGTTACGAAAGTCCCGGCGTCCAGGTCGACAAAATCAGCCTGTCATGTCGACTCGACAAACGTGTGCAAGTGCTCTGATCCCTGCGATCGCTCAGACTCGACACCAGCACAGCAAGAAAGGCCATGTACCACACTAGCACCACTCCAGCACAGCAAGAAAGGCCATGTACCACACTAGCACCACTCCAGCACAGCAAGAAAGGCCATGTACCACACTAGCACCACTCCAGCACAGCAAGAAATATCACCCGCACCATACCAGCACAGCAAGAAAGGCCAAAGTGTATCACCCGCGCCAGCACAGCAAAAATCGCAAAGATTTTTAAACATTCATGTTTGAGATACTATCGTTCCTTCCACTACCAAAACGCGTCAAAGACCCACGCTGCTTAGGTCGTCTTCATTCCTACTTCGCACAATGGCGCACATTGTAAGAGTCCTCGTCGGGTTTCTCGCTCTCGTCTTAGTGACCTGCGCCGTTGCAGCAGGAGACGGAGTGGCCGAAATGAATACGGCTAAACAGGCGCTGACGGAGGCGGGCTGTTGTAGAGGCGTCTCCTCTACTTTGCAGGAACTCTAAGTTGCACTAAACGATAGAGCTGAGAAGAAACAAGGAATGAAATGACTAAGGGAAAGTTGGGTACAAAATGCAAACCCTAGAAAACTGTACCCCATATGTGCTACCCCACTATAGCCTACAGTAGCTCTGTCATATAAATCTGACACACCCCCATAGGCAAAGTGGGGGAGAACAAGGGGTCACAAGACCAGTCAAGCAAAGCAAAGCAAGCTCAGGGTGGATCACAAAGTCACCACGCATTCCGAGCACAAGTTCAAGGCCACAAGGCCAGTTCACATGCAGGAGTACATATATATATAAAGGCTAGACAAACAAGAGCAGGTATATATATATGTAACAGCACAAGCAAGGTCAAGAGGTGAGCAAGTGAGGCAAGGTAGGCACAAGGCCCAGCTGAGTACAGAAGCGCTGATGGTCACAAGGCGCAAGAGCCTTGGTGAAGATATCAGCAGTGTTGGCCTCAGAGGCCACGTACGCAAGACGCAGCTGACCACGCTGCTGCAGCTCACGAGCAAGAAAGTAGCGGAGAGCAATGTGCTTCGTTCTGTGCTCCAGTCGCTGCTCCCGACACAAGGCCAGCATGGCCTTGTTGTCTACGTACAGCACTGGAGGAGAACGAGGCAGCTCTCCGAGGTCAGTCAGCAGGTAGGTGAGCCAGCGAAGCTCCTGTGCAGCCATGGCTCCTGCGTAGATCTCAGCCTCACAACTGGAGCCGAGAACAGAAGACGAGCGGGTAGCCCGCCACGAAACAGAGCCGGAACCAAGGCTGAAGGTGTAACCCTGTGACGACCGCTGCGTAGCCTGGTCGTCAGCCCAAGAAGCGTCTGCGTGCCCAGTAAGGACCACTGGACTCTGCCCTCCAAGCACAAGCCCCATGCCCGACGTACTGCACAAGTAGCGCAACACCCTCTTCGCTGCAGCCATGTGCTCCGGTCTGTGTCTCCCAGGAGCAACATAGCGTGCAAGAATGCTAAGAGGGTATGCAAGGTCAGGTCGTGTGCAGGTCATCAGGTACATGAGGCAGCCAACAAGCTCTGGGTACGGGCCACTCGACTCTACGGACTCATCCGAAGGCAGAGCTGAGAGCGAGTGGCGAGTAGGCAGAGGAGTGGCCTGAGGCGAGGAGTACGTGAAGCCGAAGCGCTGAAGGACCTGCTGCACCATGTGTGACTGAGTCAGGGTAATGGTGCGGCGTGCTCTGTCCCGAGTGATCTGCAAGCCAAGGTAGCTGCGCAGTTCACCCAGGTCAGTGCACGTGTGTCTCTTCTGCAGCTCGGAATTCACGTGGGCTAGTCCAGCAGTGTCAGCTGTGGCAAAGACCAAGTCGTCGACGTACACGAGGATGTAGAACGGCGGCAAAGAAGTGTCGGTGCGCAGAAACAGCGACGGGTCGGCAGTAGAGGGAGCAAACCCAAGAGCCGCAAGCGTAGTCCTCAATGTGTCGTGCCACTCACGCGGTGCCTGGCGGAGACCGTAGACTGGCCGCCGTAGGCTCCACTGGGTGCCAGGAGGAAAAGACCCAGTGAAGCCAGGTGGGCGACGCAGCCAGATCTCCTCGTGCAGGCTGCCCTGCAAGAAAGCAGTGCTGAAGTCAAGAGAGTGTAGCTCGTAGTCACGGTGAGCAGCTACGTGCAGCAGTACCCGAAGAGTGGTCATCTTCGGGGTGGGAGAGAAGGTCTGAAAGTAGTCAACTCCCTGCCGCTGACTGAAGCCACGAGCCACGTAACGCGCCTTGAAGACAGGCGGAGAACCCGGCGGTCACTTCACCCTGAAAATCCACATGCCACTGACGATGTTCGCCCCAGGAGGGGGAACAGCATCAACGTAGGTGCCTGTGGACTTCCAGGAAGCCATCTCTGCGTCCATAGCTGCCTGCCACTGAGAGGAGTAGGGACCCTCTATCGCCTCCGCGTAAGAGCGCGGAGTCGGGATGTCAAGTGCATCCGGGTCTCCCTCAGGGGTAAGCAGTACGGACACGAGATGAGGTGAAGCAGCGGCCAAGCACTGGAACTCCTCCTGCCTGTCCTCAAGGACGTCCGTGCCAAGGTCACACTCACCCCCGACGGACGGAGGACAGACAGACTCAGACTCAGCAACAAGACTGGCGACGTAGTCTAGGCGACAGCGAGCAGCAAAGTCGACGAGCTCGGCAACTAGGGCAGACGCAGCAGTGGACTCAAAGGAAGGGTCAGTGACAACAGTAGCAAGGAGACGCGTGACAGTAGGACTGGCAGCACGAAGAGAGTCCGACTCCGGGTCGGCAAGAGCAGGAAGAGAAGACTCAGGAGGAGAAGGCAAAGGGGCACGCAGAGGAGCAGTGGACGGACGCAGAGACATCCGGTGCGTGCCAGGGACAGGAGGAGGACGCTGACGCGAACCGCGACCACTAGTGCGAGCAGCACGGACAGGCGACGCAGGGCGAGACGCAGGCTCACGACGCTCAGCAAGACCTCCAGTAGGACCAGTGTAGGGAGACGGAGCAGGCAGTGGGGAGGCCGGCTGTAACTGTAACTGCGACGGGACAGGCTGTGGACACTCTAAGGGAGGAGGAGGACCAGTAGAAGGCGCAAGACCAAGAACCTGCTGAAGGAGCGGAACGAAGTACGGCCGAGGCCGCGCGGCGACTCCAGACACAGGAGGGACAGCACCAGCACCCCCAGTGGCAGCACCAGCACCAGTAGCAGCTCCAGCCCCAGAACCCCCAGCAGCACCAGTAGTACCCCCAGCAGGACCGCCTCCAGGACCGACAGCAGTAGCCTCCGCGCCAACACCCGCAGCAACTCCAGCTCCAGAAGTACCCGCAGGTCCAGCAGCTCCAGTACTCCCAGTACGAGCACCTCCGAGACCCGTGGCACCAGCTCTCTCAGCAGCAACAGAACCTCCAGTACCCGCAGCACCTCCAGCTCCAGCAGCTCGCCTCCAGCGCCGGGCAAACCACTCACGCAGCTCCTGGGGAGAGAGTGGCTCCCGGCGAGAAGGAGCACCCGGAGAACCGCCAGGCACAGCACCACTAGGCGTAGCACCCCCAGGCTCAGCACCTCCAGGCGTAGTACCCCCAGGCTCAGCACCCCCAGACACAGCACCCCCAGGCTCAGCACCTCCAGGCGTAGCACCCCCAGGCTCAGCACCCCCAGACGCAGCACCCCCAGGCTCAGCACCCCCAGTCGTAGTACCCACACGCTCAGCACCCCCAGAGTCAGCACCCACACGCTCAGCACCCCCAGAGTCAGCACCCCCAGGCTCAGCACCCTCAGCAGCACCAGAGTCACCAGCGACCTCGACAGGCTCAACAGCGTCTACCTGGGACACACCTGAAGGGGCAGGACCCTGAGGGGGGAGGGGGTCTACCGGGGGGGGACCTGGTACAAGGAAGAGCGGTGGCGGGGGGAGGGACGGAGTGCGGTAGGGGAAGAGGCGGTAGTAGGGGACCGACTCGTCGAACGTGACGTCCTGGGAGGACAGAACACGGCGAGAGGTGGGGTGGTAGAACTGCCACCCTGGGGCGTCAGGGGGGAAACCCAGGAAGACGCAAGGAGCAGCACGAGGGGACAGCTTGTCCGCAGACAAGTCGCGGACAAACGCCCGAGATCCCCAGACACGGAACGCAGACGCATCGCCAACCTTCCCCGTCCACAGCAAGGCTGGGGAGGTCTCCGGTATGGAGACCCTGGGCTGAAGGTTGATCTGATGCGCCGCGTACCGAACCGCAAACGGCCACAGAAAATGGGGGGCAGCCGCATGCATCATGGACGTACGGGCGACGTCCATGACCATGCCAATGCGGCGCTCAGCAATCCCATTTTGCTGTGGAGAGTCCGGAAGCGTGAAGGTCTGGCGGATGCCTCGTGCACGACAGTAGGCTCGCAGAAGGCCAGAGGAGAACTCTCCGCCTCTGTCAGAGTGCAGACGCAGAACAGGAAAGTCCGAGCCGAAGCTCCGCCTGAGCTGGAGACGAGCTGCGCGGATCCAGTCGATCAACACCTCAGTGACATCACCCTTGCTGCGCAAGGGGAAGACTGTGGTGTAACGCGAGTAGTCGTCAACCACCAGCAGGAAGTAGCGCTCGTGACCCTGTCCACGGACGCGGGCCGGGCCCCACACGTCCATGTGAAGCGTCTGCAGCGGGGCCTCTGTCGGAGGAAACTGGGAGGAGTGAGGGGTAGCCCGCTGTCGTCCCTCGACACAGGGGACGCAGGTAGGGCCAGGCCCCGGAGGAAGTGGAGGGAGGGACCGGGGAAGACCAGAGACAAGGACACGGGAGGCCATGCTCCGGAGACGAAGCAGGGAGGGGTGACCAAGGCGGTGGTGCCAGAGGAGAGTCTCGTGAGACAGGAGGCGACACGAGCAGGGGGCAGACTCAGGACCAGACCTGGACGCTGCAGCAAACACCTGACCCGACGCAGCTACCTGACCAGACGCAGGGACTGGGGGAGACGCAGTGGTCAGTGTGTACAGGCTCGACCCCGGCCGACGTGTAAACGTGGCCAGGTGTCGGCCTGTCCGAGCGTCCGTGCAGTGGGTCACCCGCTGACTCGCAGGAGTGAACTGGTGAACCCCCGCATCCTGTAGGTCAGCACCACTCACCAAGTTCGTAGAGAACGAGGGGAGGTAAAGACCAGACAGGGTGCCAGAGGGGGCCGCCGGACACGGGAGGACAGTGGAGAAGTGAGCAAGGACAGGACCCCCAGAGGGGTCTGCCAGAGAGACCGCAACTGGCCGGCCAAGCGGCGTGAGTGTGGTGCGGTCTCGAAAGAAGGAGCGAGAAGCCCCCGAGTCAAGGGTGAAGGTGTGGGAGGCCGAAGCCGACGCAGAACCTGAGAGAGCATACTCACCAGTACCTGAGGGAGCAGACGCACCTAGAGCAGCAGCCTCGCTAGCACCTAGAGCAGCAGCCTCACCAGTACCTAGAGCAGCAGTCTCAATGCCCGGGTCGGGCGGAAAACACCGATAACAGTCACCCTCATCACTAATAGTCACAGTATACATGGCAGCAAGAATAGCATCAAAGTCAAGGTCAAAGACAGCTACACCCGCCCTAGACAGCTCACCCCAGCGGGGGATCTCAGTGGCCTCAGGGAACTGGTGACGCCAAGCGTCCGTCAGGCGGCCAAAGCAGCGCTGGGTGGAGTGCGCACCCCCGCACTGCTCACCCGCGCGGTCGCCGGTGCGCAGGACGTAGGTGCACGGACCAGTACCCCCACCCCTCTGGCGTGCAGTGTACCACTCACGGAGCTGCTGAGGGGAGGGGACGTCACGAGTGCGCTGCTGCTGCTGCTGCTGCTGCTGGCGCTGACCACCACCGGAGCTGACCCTCTGCGCAGCGCCACCCCGACCAGCTCCACCTCCTCCGCCGCCTCCTCCTCCACCGCCGCCACCTCCGCTCCCTCCGCCACCGCTGCTGCCGCCTGCGCCTCCACTGCCGCCACCTACACCTCCACCCCCGCCACCACCCCCACCGCCACCCCCACCTCCTCCACCGCCTCCACCGCCGCCTCCACCGCCCCCGCTAGCTCCTCCAGCGCCCCTGCCCCCCTTGCCCCTGCCAGGGCGGCGTCTCCCGCTAGGGGTAGACGCTGCCCCAACCGACTCCAAACCAGTGAGGTCGGCCGCAGCAGCAGAGGCAACAGAGGGCAAAAGAGGGGAGGGGGAACACCCCTCAAAGATGGGGGTGCGAGGGTCACCACGAGAGGCTCCTACAGCGACTATGCTCTTTTCTGCTGCTAGGAGGGCCTTCTCGAGGAGGTCAACGGTGAGAGTGGTGGGACAAACCGAGAGGAAGTGGTCCCTGACTACGCGAAGGGAGTCAGGGAGACGGGTGACTATGTAGTAGAGGGTGATGTACATGGGGGGGGGGTTCTTGGCGCAGAACTCAGCAGGAAGCGCAGCGCGGTAGCGAGTGTCACTAGTGCGGAGGTGCGTAATGAGGTCAGCGACTGTGGGAAAGGCAGCAAGGTCAGGGAAGAGGTACGGTAGCATGAGGCGGCTCAGTGCAGCAGTGGCAGGGGAGGAGTAGCGTGCAACTACAGCGTCGTACAAGGTCTGAGCACTCTTGTACTGGCTAAAGTGCGCACGCTCAGAGGTAGGTAGGTGGCGACGCACAGCAAGACGTGCAGCAGCATCGCGCGTGGCCCACTGTGAGCGAACAGTGGCGTCAGCATCAGCAGCGGGGGCAGGAGAGGCACCAGAAGTGAGGTCAAAGAGGGAGAGGCCGTCTGCTCTGTCGCACTGTAAGAAAAGCTGCAGGTCATCTATCCAGACGTCAAAGTCAATGGCCCGACCCTCAGCGTCAAAAGCGAGGACACTAGGGGTAGCCATGACAGCAGTAGACTAGCAGTGCAAACAGTAGGGTGAGGGCAGTGCTGTGAGAGAGGCGCTGCTCTTACCGTACAGGGCGGTTCGGGCGGCTCGGCTGCAGGGCGGCTCGGCGACTCGACGGCTGGGCGGCTCGGCTGCTGGGCGGCTCGGCGGCTCGGCTGCTGGGCGGCTCGGCTGCTGGGCGGCTCGGCGGCTGGGCGGCTCGGCGGCTGGGCGGCTCGGCTGCTGGGCGGCTCGGCTGCTGGGCGTATCGGCGGCAGGGCGGCTCGGCTGCTGGGCGTATCGGGCCGCGAGGGCGGCGGAGTAGGGGCCGCGAGGGCGGCGGATCGGGGCCGCGAAGGGCGGCGGATCGGGGCCGCGAGGGCGGCGGAGCGGGGCCGCGAGGGCGGCGGATCGGAGCCGCGAAGGGCGGCGGATCGGGGCCGCGAGGGCGGCGGAGCGGGGCCGCGAGGGCGGCGGATCGGGGCCGCGAGGGCGGCGCGAAGGGGCCGCTAGGGCGGCGCGAGAGAGGGGAGCGCGACTCGGGCAGGGGCTGAGTGTGCTCCGGGCAGGAAAAAAAAACGGTGGGCCCTAGGAACAGTTCCCACGGGGGAACCTGCTCGATACCATGAGAAGAAACAAGGAATGAAATGACTAAGGGAAAGTTGGGTACAAAATGCAAACCCTAGAAAACTGTACCCCATATGTGCTACCCCACTATAGCCTACAGTAGCTCTGTCATATAAATCTGACAAGAGCACAGTCTTGGCTTTCCAACAAGCCGTCAAACACGTTAATCACCCAAGTATACGCCGAGATATTGGCGTTCACGTGATTGCTAGTGCTCTTAGAAGCAAAGATAGACCTCTCTGGAATTTTGGTTCGAATGGACCATGTACAAGAAGATTCATGATTTCAGTATAAAGCATGCATACAAGGCAGGTCGATTTATAGCAAATGCATTACATCGAACCGCACATGTAACATCACATCGCTACACTCGCGTCGCGAATGCGCCGCGTGTAACATTTCGGTTGGGGTGAAATTCGACCACCGAATTTCACACCGAACACACCGAATTCGCCTTGCACTTGAAGGTTGGAATGTGGTGCCGCCACGTGGCACCGAAGGGTGAGTCTCCCGAAGTCAATCGGTGCCACCCCACCGATCCCTAGTCAAAGGGATCGAAGGCACCGAAGTGCCCTCGGTGGGTTGGGGGCATACCACCGCCCCACCACCGTTTCCTTCCAACACTCCCCCTTGCACCCAAGCCACTAGGTGTTCATACCAACACGCTCACGGCATGCACGGAATGAATCCTTAGGGAGTGGTTTAGTGAGGAAATCCGCGGGTTGCGCCTTGGTGCTTATGTATGTGACCTTGACCTCACCTCTCTCGACCACCTCACGAATGAAGTGATGCTTCCTCTCAATGTGCTTGGTACGCCCGTGAAGGACGGCATTGTGAGTGAGGTTTATGGCCGCTTGGTTGTCACAAAAGAGAGGAGTTGGGTCGGCTTGAGGATGCCCAAGCTCCGCTAGAAGGCGCCGTAGCCATATTGCCTCCATGGCTCCTTGAGTGAGTGCCATATACTCCGCTTCCGTTGTGCTTAAAGCCACGGTTGGTTGCAACTTGCTTTGCCAACTCACGGCTCCCCCAAGCAAGGTGAAGACGTACCCGCCGGTACTCTTGCGCTTGCTTTGATCACCGGCATAATCCGAGTCGGTGTAGCCCTTAAGCACGATTGGACCGGCTTCATATACGATTCCCAAGTTGGGTGTGCCTTGGAGGTAGCGTAGAACACGTCCTCCCGCACGCACATGCTCGGTATGAGGGTTGCTTACGGCTCGTCCAAGTACCCCGGCGGCGTATGAGAGGTCGGGACGGGTGGAAACGGCGGCATACATGAGTGAGCCGACTAGCGAATGAAACCGCTTCCCTTCGGCTTCGTCGAGGGCGGATTCTTCCTCTCCCGGGAGGCAAGAAAATCCCGTGTCTAGGCGTCCCCACCGGGTTGCTATTACCCATGCCGAAGCGCTCCACAACCCCTTTCACATATTTTTCTTGGTGGAGGTGAATGGTCCCGTTCGCGCGGTCGCGGTCGACGTGCATCCCGAGGTAGTACGTCACCGGTCCCAAGTCCCTCATGGCAAACTCCGCCCCTAGCCGTTGCTTGACCTCTCGAATGAGGTCTTTGGAGTCGGAGAAAAGAAGGAGGTCATCGACGTAGAGCAAAAGCACCAAGTGCTTCTCCCCCTCCTTCAACACGTACAAAGCGCTATCACACACGCTACGCGCGAAGCCGTGTTGAAGAAGAAAGTCGTCGATGCGCTTGTACCATCCGCGTGGGCTTTGCTTCAAGCCGTAGAGGGTACGCTTGAGCTTCCACACCCGACCGCTACCGTCATCGTACCCCGGGGGTTGCCGCATGTAGACTTCTTCCATGAGAAGCCCGTAGAGGAAGGCGGTGCAAACGTCCAATTGTTCCACCTCGAGGTTGAGAGATGCCGCTAGCGCGAGCAACACCCGAAGAGTGGAGGCCTTCGAAACGGGAGCGAAGGTCTCACTATAGTGCTCCCCCTCCCGTTGAGTGTACCCTTGCGCCACAAGCCGCGCCTTGTAGCGTTCGACACCTCCATCGGCTCCCAATTTCTTCCTAAGCACCCACTTGCATCCCACCAAGTAGGCACCCTTCGACGGGTCGACGAGCTCGAAAACATCGTTCTCCTTGATCGATGCTAACTCCCTCTCCATCGCTTGCTTCCATAGCGGTGCATCCGGGAAAGCCAAAGCCTCCTTGTGAGTGCGTGGGTTATCGTCGCCGATGGTCGCTAGGCAAATCGCCGCACTCTCCTCATCCGACTCCCCAACGGCGACCGTAGCATAGTCGGTTAACCTCGTGTTGGGGCGAGGTGTACGACGCCCGCGAGTCAACGCCAATGGTAGGGAAGAAGGTGCGGAGGAAGTGGCCTCCTCGGTTGGTGGCACCTCCTCGACATCATCATCGCACTCCTCGTTCTCTCCCCCTCCACTTTCGGCTCCCTTCTTCACGTGCGGTGAAACCTCCACCGCTTCATCCTCCTCTCGTGCGGGAAGGACGACGGTGAGTTGCGGCGTTTGTTTCTCCTTTGTCGGGAACTTGTCTTCGTCGAAGATCACATCCCGAGACGTGACGACGCGTTTTTCATCCAAATCCCACACTCGCCATGCACGCTCGTTCGCCGCAATCCCCAAGTAGATCGCCGCACGAGCTTTCGGTTGCAACTTGTGGCGAAGTGGATCCGGTACATGGTGGTAGCAAAGGCACCCAAAGGTGCGTAGGCGGTATAGGTTCGGCTTCGTTCCGGTCCATGCTTCGAACGGAGTCGTTCCCGGTAGCACCTTTGTTGGCACACGATTACGAATCCATGCCGCTAGCGCACTCGCCTCTCCCCACCACTCGTTCCCAAGCTTGGAGTGTTGAAGAAGTGAACGAACGGCCTCCATCAATGTGCGATTGAGCCGCTCTACCGCTCCATTTTGTTGGGGTGTGTAGGGTGTCGTGACGTCGTGCTTAATGCCCTTGCTTTTCATCCATTTTTCAAGCTCGTTGCTCACGAATTCGCCGCCACCGTCGGTGCGAATGCACTTGATCCGCTTCTTGCCGTCGTCGCAAACGTCGAGCGCCCACTCTTGAATCGCCTTGGCCGCATCTCCCTTAGCCTTCAAGAGTCGGGTCCAACTCATCCGCGTCGCGTCGTCGAGCATCACTAAGAGGAACCGCGCTCCTCCCTTTGATGCATGCCGCATCGGTCCACACACGTCCATGTGAACAAGCGCAAGCGGGTCCTTTGCGAGGGGTGAGGTACGGCTACCAAATGGCTTGCGAGCCATTTTTCCTTCGACACACGCCGCGCACACGCCCTTCTCGTCGTTGCCGGCGATCACGTCAAATCCCTTCGCAAGTCCTTTGTTGGCCAACTCTTTGACCGAGTCGTAGTTGGCGTGCGCAAGCCGATTATGCCACATTTTGAGAGTCGCCTTGGAGCCTTGCGCCACGTTGGATGAGGCCGTTGTCGGATGCGTCTTGAGTTGGTAGAGTTGTCCGTTGAGAACGCCTTGCGCGAATTGCTTCCCCTTCCAAAAGAGGTTCATCTTCGCGCCATCGATGGTGACCTTCACGTCTTTCTTTGCGAGTTGAGTGACGGAGAGTAGATTCACCTTCAATCCCGGGACGTGAAGCACGTTCGTGATGTCCACCGGCCCGCCATCGACGATGAGACGCGTACTCCCAACTCCAACCACCGGTAGCGATTTATCGTTCCCGAAGACGACGCGCTTGACGTCTCCCGGAGCACCGACGTTGTTGAGGAGCGACGCCGAGTGCGTCATGTGTTGTGTTGCACCGGTGTCGAGGAACCACGTGTCGTTTGAAGTGTTGATCCCGTCACCGGCCAACAAAACGAGCGACTCCGTTGAATCATCCGCCTCGCCGGATGCCGTGTGCGCGTTGCCCTCTTGGTTCCGCGCCTTCGATGGAATCCAATCGCTCGGCCGCTTCCGACATTCACGCCAAAAGTGCCCCGCTTTGCGACAATAATGACACTTGCTCGAACCGTTCGATGCGTTGCCCTTGCCGCGACCGTTTCCACCGGACGACTTCTTTGCCTCACCGTTGCTCCACTTGGACTTCTTTCCGGAGCTCCCTCCGGAGAACATGGCGGTCTCCACGCTCTCGTTAGCGAATTGTCGGCGTCGCGATTCTTCATGGAGAAGCCGACCGACCACCATTTCCTTCGTCCAAGTGTTTTGCACGCTATCGAGTGTCGTAATCACCGTCGACCACTCTTCCGGAAGGCCGCAAAGCAAGGTGAGAATCCAATCCTCCTCCGTGACCGTTCCACCGAGGTCCATGAACGTTTCCCCGAGTTCCTCCACACGAGTCGCATACTCGTGCATCGATTCGCCCGCGCGCAACTTCACCGTGTAGAACGCATTTCGGGCTAGGATCTTGCCGTGGAGAGTCTTGTTCACGTGCATCGTCTCGAGCCGCTTCCATGCTTCACGCGCCGAAGCTTCGAGCTTGATGCACGTGCGCACCGAACTCACGAGGTTGATGCCGATGCGCGAAATCAACGTTGCGAACGCCTTTTGGTCCTTCTTCTTCCATGCCGCGATCTCGTCCTCGTTGACCGGCTTTTTCTCCGTTCCGTCGAAGAGACCCCAAAGTCCCCGCTCCATCATGAGCACTTGGAACTTAAATTTCCACGCGGAGTAGTTTTGTCCCGTGAAAATCGGAACCGCCGACGTGTCGAACACCGTCGCGTTTGTCCAGGGTTCGCCGGGATTCGAGACGACACCACCTAAGGAAGTGCCGGAGGTTTCGCTTGACGTCATCATGCTTGCTACAAGTCGCGCACGTAGACTCTACCGACCAGCTCTGATACCACTGTTGTAGAGGCGTCTCCTCTACTTTGCAGGAACTCTAAGTTGCACTAAACGATAGAGCACAGTCTTGGCTTTCCAACAAGCCGTCAAACACGTTAATCGCCCAAGTATACGCCGAGATATTGGCGTTCACGTGATTGCTAGTGCTCTTAGAAGCAAGGATAGACCTCTCTGGAATTTTGGTTCGAATGGACCATGTACAAGAAGATTCAGGATTTCAGTATAAAGCATGCATACAAGGCAGGTCGATTTATAGCAAATGCATTACATCGAACCGCACATGTAACATCACATCGCTACACTCGCGTCGCGAATGCGCCGCGTGTAACATTTCGGTTGGGGTGAAATTCGACCACCGAATTTCACACCGAACACACCGAATTCGCCTTGCACTTGAAGGTTGGAATGTGGTGCCGCCACGTGGCACCGAAGGGTGAGTCTCCCGAAGTCAATCGGTGCCACCCCACCGATCCCTAGTCAAAGGGATCGAAGGCACCGAAGTGCCCTCGGTGGGTTGGGGGCATACCACCGCCCCACCACCGTTTCCTTCCAACACGGGCGAGTACAGTACGTACATGACGTACCTCCAATCATCTGGTAACTTCTCAACCCTACTAAAATTCCTGCACATTCTCTCTAGCAACCTGTCAGTCCCATCTGCCGCATTGCCTGTCTCGTTGGGTTTCCGTTTAGGTTCCCTGCTTCTTTCTTTCTTCTTCTCTTTCATTCATGAATCCAGCATACTCATTATTTCTCCCTTCCCATCCAGGTTTAGAGGACTTCGTCTCGTGGTACATTCAGAGGGAGCCCTTAACCCTGCTCGCTCCCAGCGACAAAGCCTTCGCGACCCTTCCCACGCGCGTCCGAGAGCAGCTCTCCGGGCCCAAGTTGGTCAAACTCCTCAACTATCACGTGTTGCTTTATAGGCGTCAATGCTGGGTCCTTCGAATGTTTCCTTTCGGTACGAGGTTCCCCACCTTGCACGGTGTATGGCTCTTGAGGCAAAGAGCACCGCTCAGGAGCACCCTGATTTTCGGGCCTCCTGGCGCAAAGAAGCCGTCGCAGAGGGCAGTGGTAACCCGATGTGACATAGCAGCAGATAAGATCCACCTGTTTTGTCTCCACGGCATCAACAATGCCATTCTGCCTCCCCGTTTGTTCTAAATACCCTCAGGGGTATACTGCATCGCGGAAAAGTCGAACGCAAAATTTTGGCTCCCGTAGGTTTTTCTACGAAAAAGCTCACAGAATGTCCCCGAACTCACACAAAACATCCCAGAGGAAATGTGACGGTAATGTCACATTTCCATAGCACAGTTTTGTGATAGAAAAGCCACGCGACAGTTACATCCCAGTGACCTGAAGGTGTTAGCCGCAAACACGGTCGGGTGGGCTGGTTGGACCCGAGATTATGAGTGGTTCAGAGCGATTGTATGCGATTCAACTTTGTGTTGCTGACCGAGCTCACCAAACCAAGTTGGTGAAAATGTTTCACGAAACTGACGAATCCACACGACAACTAGCGATGAGGGAAAAAAACGAGGCAACAGATGTCGTTGATATCGTGAAAAACATAAAACGAAGTCTTTCCGTTCAAGTACAGCGTCAAATGTACACGTAAGCTTGGTAAGGTTCGAAAGCAAAACCAATCACAGCTATGCCTAGGCCAATAGATCACCTCGAACTAATATCAGAACGTGCCACATCACACCTGTGGTAACCACCCATATCTCCGAACCGACTTAGCCGAGCCTAGCGAATCGTCCCAAGCAATCGTTCCAGCGCACAAAAACAGAATCAACACTCACAGCCTCCATTTATCCACACATCAGCACACCGAACCTCAAACCACTCGACCCTCCCCCCACCTCCCCTCCCCCCTTCAAACCCTATGCCTTGCCATACAAATGCCCTCTGCTACCACGTCATTGTCAAACTTTACGACAGTTTGTACCGTATGTGGTCCTCCGTTGAAGTCACACTCCTCACCCAGTTATTCTCCTCACTAAGCTCAGGAAGTCTCCCCAGCTCTAGGCATCTTCACGCGCTCTATGTCTAGAAGTTCCGCCATTGTTTATATTTTTTAGGCAACCCCTGCAGCTAGCAATTTTCGAAGCTACCGTGCACTCTTGGTTCCTACATGCGGTCCCTAATGATATTGCATTTCATCATTTAGTAGCAATTGCACATCTCACTCTGACTCTACCCTCCTTATCTTCCGCCCTGCCTCACCACCTCCCACCCAGGTTGTTAATCTCCGCAACTCGGTAACCACCTCCGCACGACCAGCGTAAATAATCCACCGCCCGGTCAGTCGGCTCCGCTCGTTTCCCCACTTGCTAATATCGTTTTCATTTGCTACGCTGTGATAGCTAATATGTATTAGCTAGCTCGCTCGTCTTCTCTCGCCGTTTGTTTTCCCCTGGTCTCGGTTCTCCCTCTTCCTCATGTGTGTCCATTTCTCTCTGCGTGGCAGTGCTCAAATGTCCATTTCTCTTCTGTCCATGTCTATTTCGTAAGGCAAAAATGTCACGTCATAGTGACGTAAAAATCATATTGACACGACTCTCCGCCTTGTATTTTCCGCGATGCCGTCCCATTTTAGCCTAACCTCTCCGCTACCCTCGTTTCTTTCTCCGCCCCCTAGTGATCTTTCTTCTCTGCGCGCAGAAATGGCGCAAGCGCACAGACGATGACCTGCTGATGCGCGGCGCGATGCCGGAAGGAACTGCGCAAGTCGTCTACACGTGGTGAGCGGTGCCGCGATATTACCACCACTCGCGGAAAATCATTCCGTCCCTATTTTCACATCAGCCTCGTTCTCGATTGTTCCCACCCTCGCACTCCCATCCTTACCGCTCTCTACCCTCCTTACCCTCCCCCTCCCCCGGCAGGGCTACGAGACGCAGGTGAGTGAGCGAGGTACGCAGCTGTCGGGGGGCAGAAGCAGCGCGTGGCGATCGCGCGGGCGATTCTGCGGAATCCGCGGGTATTGCTGCTGGACGAGGCGACGTCGGTTTTGGACGCGGAGAGCGAGCAGGCGGTGCAGGCTGCGCATCATGCGCTCATGGGCGCGCACACCATGCTCGTCGTCGAGCTGTTCTCGTTGTTCCTTTATTCTCTCACGTGTCACGATCTTTTGCTGTTGCCTTGATTGCAGTTTCCATAACGTTTGACCCTTTTTATGCAGGCACCAAACCGATCCGTGTTTGATTGTCCTGGTGTCATCAAGTCCCGTCCGACCTCATCTTGTCGGCTTAGTTCCAAACTACCTCATCTGGTCGGCTTAGTTACTAGATAGGCTTTAATGTAGAGCCCGTTAGCTATGTGTCCATATGGACGTGCAATTGTGCAGACGTGAGGTTGTGGTGCTATGTCAATGTACGCGTTTAAATAATAACGAATTATGAAAAACACCAATGGAACTCCTGGTTGTGCTCTTTTGAATTTCCGACGTGTTCAATGCGATGCTGTTTTTCGTGTGCGATATGCGGTCGTTATTCAGAATCGCTAGCCAATCAAATTACGTTTAGGCACACCCATCACAGACATTGATTGGTCCATTTTGGCCAATCACCAACATGAACACCTGGCAAAATATCTAGAAAGATGTAACGCCAGTTCGCCACGTGGCATGTGAAACAAAAAAGTGACGAGAAGTGACGAGAACATCACTTCGCCAGGCACATTTCAGGGACTTTCTGTACGAAATTTCTGAACTCCAACATGACGTTCCCGTGACTTCACTTCTTGGGACTTCCATCCATGACTTTTCCGTGACGCAAATTTGTCACGCAAAAGTCACGGAAATGTCACATTTCTGTGACTTTCCGCCCTTGTCAAAACCGCGATGTGGCGACCGATCATGCCAGATTTCCCATCCCGCAACTGATCATGATGGGTTTGTCTGCTGTCTGTCACTTGCTCGATCCCTGACGCTGCCGAGCAACCGTGCCAGCCGCCTCACGCCGTCTCCTCCGCCTCTCCTTGGGCAGGGAGATTCCAAACGTTGTGAATTTCAACCCTCCATCCGCCTAGCCCTGCTCCTTCGACAGAAGTTCTCAGTTCATCGCCCCCCTCCCTTGTGCGATTGCACAAAGCTCGTCATACTACCCGTAGATGAACTAAATCCGTCTGCACATGTTTCGGGTTTCTTCAAAGCTCGCTCGACGCTCGTGTTATTTCAAGCGCGCTGTAGATATTCCAGATACTGGGCCTCAGTCAAATGCCTTTGTTGGTGCAGGGCATGAGACGCAACGCAGGCCACCAAGCTTTCAGGCTAAAGTAGTACTATGATTTGCTTCTTGTGTTGGTTGGTTTGGTGTACATTGAAGGATACCTGAAGTGGAACTTGGAAGACATTATGTGGCCTTCTCAGGATTGTGAAGTGGAGAAGGCATGCAAAAACACTTCCCAGGTAGTAGGTAAATGTCACTGTACAAGGAATACAATAATTATTAGACTCCAACGTCAATCACTGAATTGCTCAACCAACCATCAGGCGACGAAGACATGGCAGCGCAGTCAATCCTGCCCTTCCAAACATGCCAGCCAAAGCCCTCTTTCACTACCTTCAAGTTACCGTAGTACCCACATCCCACCAACCGCATCCCAGTGCCTCTGATTGCCAGCACGGCCTAGCAGTAGCATTAGCCATCCATTCACCCAGGCAGCCCAGGTGAGGCATCACTCGCTGGCAACCACCATGGCAGCAGCATTGCAGCCATGGAACCACAGCACAGCAGCAGCAAGGGCACCACCGCAAAGCAGCAATCGCAGCACAGCACAGCGGCTAGCACGTCTGTCTGACAGTGCTGGCAACGGCCTGAGCCCAGAGCCTGAGGTGCGTTTTGACATCCGAGGGGGGGTCCTGCGGGTTGGCAAACGACCATCGAAGCGCCTCAAAAGCAGCAAGGGCAACAGAACACAGCAGCAGCAGCAGCAGCAGCAGCAGCAACGGCAGCGCAGCACAGCAGAGAGGCTAGCAAGTCTGCCGGACGGTGCTGGCAACGGCCTGAGCCCAGAGCCTGAGGTGCGTCTTGACGTCCGACGGGGGGTCTTGTGGGTTGGCAAACGACCACCGAGGCGCCTCAAAAGCAGCAAGCGCAGCACGGCACAGCGGTTAGCACGTCTGTCTGACAGTGCTGGCAACGGCCTGAGCCCAGAGCCTGAGGTGCGTCTTGACGTCCCAGGGGGGGTTCTGCGGGTTGGCAAACGACCATCGAAGCGCTTCAAAAGCAGCAAGCGCAGCACAGCACGGCGGTTAGCACGTCTGTCTGACGGTGCTGGCAACGGCCTGAGCCCAGAGCCTGAGGTGTGTCTTGACATCCGAGGGGGGGTCTTGTGGGTTGGCAAACGACCACTCCGCATCCAGGCTGCCACTCACCCCCCTCTGCCCCTGCCGCTGCTGCTCATGCTCTGGACTATGCCCATGGCTATGGCTCCTGACGCAGGTAGTGCTGGTGGTGGTGCTGATGAGAGATGGGATGTGGCGTGGGGACGATGGCATGGAGCTGCCTCGCTGCTGCTGGGGATGAGAAATGGGGGGAATGCGGGAGGAGAGGGAGGAAGGAGGGGAAAAAAGCTGGGGATGATTAGTCAGATAAACCATCGAACAAAACTAGGCAAAACAAACGACAGCCCATGAATGCGAGGCGTAAGCCATTCAGGCTAGCGGCCGTACCATGGCATGGGGTTCAGCCGAGCGAGCGATAACGAACGGGTCCCCAGGGAAGCACGAGATCCGTGGCGACGAGGTACCGCTGCCAACCCCCACTGCCACGCTGCTGCCCGCGGCAGCACCACCAGCAGCAGCCCCCGCACCACCAGGCGACAACCCGCCGGGATACAGGGTTGCAGCAGCCCCATCCGCATCTGTAGCAGGAGAGGTTGTAGCGGGAGCGACGTGGTGATGGTGGCGGGAGATGAGTCTCTGCTGAACGCTCCCCACGGCGTGATACAGGCGCAGCGCGGGCAGCGTGGCGGTCATGCGCGCGCTCATGTCCGCCTGGCGGAAGTTGAATCCCAGATCCATGAACCCCCGGAGCTCCTCCACGTCAGCCTCTGTCAGGCTTCTTGCACGCGCGGAGGGCGTCAAGGGGAGCCCATCTCCCCCCTCTGCGTCCGCTTCCGCCTCATATGCGCCTTGGCGCAGCGAGCTGTTGCGCTCGTACTCCGCCGAGTCATAATCGGACACACTCCGCGTGCGCAGATACCGCGGTTTCCCCGCGCTTCTGCTTCCGCAAGCCGCATTCTCCGTTTCCGCCGCCCCCGTACCTCGCTCTGACCAGCGGAAAGGGGGAGATGGGTGAAACGCCGAGAAATGCTCCCCACCGCTCCCCCGCCTCTCCGCGTACGCCCCCCGCCCGGACGAAGCGTAAGGGGAGGTAGTGCGCTCGTAGCATTCGCCGTCGCTGCTTCGCGTCTCTATTGAATCCCGCTGTTCTTCGTCCGTCGGAAGCGGAGGATGCGGAGGCATCGACACGCGTCTTGACATGCGCGCCGCGTCGAGGCTGCTGCTTCGCTTCGGTCGCCGCCTGCTTCCCGAACGGCCGCGACGGCGCCGGTACTTTCCGAAGCTGCCTTCAGGGTCAGGCTCGGGACTGCCAGACCTGGAACAACCGCTTGGTTCGGACACAGCCGAAGCACCCCCGCTGATTCGGTCATCAGCCGCCGCGCAAGCACACTCCGCTGCCGCACCACCTGCGCCTTCGCGGAAGTTGCTGGCGGAACTCGGAGCGTTTAAATCCACGTGCGCACAAGCAACCCTCCCCGTTTCAGTGACCCCTGGAAGCGCATCCCCGTTATCAGCATCCTCTGTCTCGTTAACCGCTTCCTGGATTGTGGTTAAATCGGAATCGTGGGGCCAAGCGGCGACATTGCTGGAGAACCATCCTTCGTCGAGCAACTCAAGCAGCGAGCCTCCCACTGCTGACACGCCGGCACGAGACGACGGCTGCTGCTGCTGCTGCTGCTGAAGGCGCTTGGAACCCAGGGACGCGAAAGGCAGCAAGCTTAAGAAAGAGCGGGAAGGGGGAGGCGTGTCAGAAAGGGTAGCAGGTGGTGTGGTGTCAAAGAACGAAGAAGATTTCGATGCGTTCGCTGGAGGAATGGCGGATTTGACAACAGGAGAGGCGCTGGTACTGCTGCTCCTGCTGCTCACATCAGCGCCGACTCCGTCGCTGCTCCGGGAATCGCGGGAGCAGCTTTTATTGGGAGATCCAGCTAGAATAGGACCGTTACTCATTAAGCCTTTAATCGGAAGTGGTGTATGACGTAAAATTAATGATAACGGGTGCCTTAGAGTCTTTATTTATAAGAAATTATGTAAGTCAATACTAAGGTAACGACAATGACAGCGCGCTGATTTACAGGCGAAGGCGAGGATGTTTTAACTTCAATATTAAGGTTAAATATTAAAGAAGTCACTAAAAGGAAAGCCGTACAGCCATGATGAATCGCGTTAACAAATATATTAAACCGCTGAAATAGTAAGGCGCATGGAACTACCTCTGAAGCATAACCCACTCACGACGACCCCAGCAGCCAAGGCAGACACTAGCAGATTCCTCCTACCTACAAGATGCCAAGGACTCTCCCAACAAAGCGAACTCCTTCAAGCTAAATAACTTCTATCCTCACTGGCTCCTGTTTCCTGGGGTCGTGCGAGTCGGATGACCAGTGCTCCCAAGGACTAGCAAAAAGGAGTGTGCTTGCTTGTCCGCCTGATGCAGGTGCTGTTCAGCCAGCGGAACTGAGATTTGCGGGCAGCTCAGCAGCGCCGCCTTCCTTCCTCCCCTCCCCTCCCCGCCCCTTTCACTTTCCCCCCACCCCATTTACTCTATCCGCTTCCGGCGATTGCGCGGACAGCAAGGCAAAATACACCAGGCAGGCTTGGGGGAGGTGGTTGGGGAAGAATGATGCGCTCCGCTCTACATTCGCTCTGGTTCAGGGAGACATCTTCCGCCGATGTGGAATTGAACCCACAACGGAGTTTCCGATGGAAGAAGTTGGTTGGTCGGACCCCATCATGGGGGACGCAAAGGCCAAGCGCATGACATGGCTGGTGCGGGAAAGCGTTTTTGGGCAGTTCGCGCTGCCTTCGGAGGTGTGTGAGTGGTTGCTCAATATTGACAGGTGACTGAGGGCGGTTGGCGCTGATTTAGGTCCTACGTGGCGTGTCAGGAATCGCTGTTATCCATGCTGGATGATGCATGGATCTGGGACGACGCTCGAGAAAAAGCAATGGAGTGTTTGCTTTTTTCATTGGGCAGGAGTTTCGGGCATCGGAGGGGTATGGGATATTCGCCGAGACATGATCTCCACCATTGCATAATCAGGAAAGCATCATCGTCAACCGTTCAGCACACTGTGGTAACCTTCAACGGTGCCACGCAGGACAAGTAGACTGGTTTGCTGACCACAATGTGCTTTCCTGGTGCTTTCTCGCTCTGACGTTGTGCCAGCATGGATATGAGGAGTCGTGACTGCGACGCGGAGAGTTGGGGCTCAGCGCGTGCCTTGAACCCACAGATTTCGCGCTTCTTTCTACACAGGTGACCGTACTGAAATATTTCTTTGCGGTTGATATTACCCTGTTTTCAGCAACACTTGTCCGCATGTTTCCTAAAAACGACATGCATTTGGGTGCTTACAGTGCTCGTAATGCGAGATACTGTATCCCCCATTCAACACTAAACATTTTCTCACATCTGTGTGCTGGTTCCCACGTTCCGCTGCTCTCACTCACACGGGAGAGTCAACTACTGTCCACAAGGAACGTGCCACCTGGAAAGAGGTGTATCCGCCAATGATACGAATCCGCGTGTCATCACTATGCAACCAACCATGCGTGTCGGTCTGGTTCTGGAGGGCGTTGCTCCATCGGCCCGATTGCCTCGCCTATGAGCAACCTCCTTACGTATTCATGTGATCACTATTTAACCCTCCCTTCTTAAGCTCATAAACCATGTTCACAACCTACCAGTTCCACTATTCATGAATTTCTACAAACAGCATTTCACCACGTCAGGTTGGAGGAATGATTAAGATACGGATGAAAAAATATTATTTGGGTTAAAATGTGGACGCAGATTGTTTAACATATGGTATTGTCTCATTTATGTGAATATTATAACCAAGAAATTTTTTAATCCAAGAGTTGAAAATATAAATAAATTTCGAATGATATATTGCTGGTTTGAGATATTCAAGACTTCTGGTTTGCTGGTTTGAAATATGCTATAAGATTTCCAGATCCTCTAACACATTCGACTCCATTCACTGTAGAATGATAGCCTTCACCACATCCTCGTCACTGCATCCAGCGCTTTGAGCAACATCAAGCCCCTGCTCTTGAACCGAGCCAAGCCAACCCTTCACGTCAGAGGCAGAGGCAGTGATGAGGGCTTGTTTACAGGTCATGCATCGAAGTTCGGCCAGGTTATAAGCGGTTCAAGTCGGTGATTCTATAGAAACTCTCCAAATTGCACAGCATCGTGCCCAACCGTTTCTATGCAAGAACGACACTGCTTTGCAGCACATCAAACTAACATCCTTTCATCAGTACCTGTCAGCCATGGCGTCTGCTTCACATCACGTTTGCTAATCCCAGCATCACAGCAAGCACTTAGTGACTTCTGACCTCCTTGTTATTGCTGTTCCCTTTCCTATCCTAACCGCCGCGCCTCCGTAAGCCTGAACAATGAAGGCGGAGTGAAAACTGCATCCATGAAAGCAGGTTGAAGGCTGTACGAATAAAAGTAGGAACTCGATTTCGTTTCACCCGTGACATAGGCGCGTAGGAACGCAAAAGGAGGGTTCGGAGTTCTGGTTTTCGTGGTGTTTTCTGCTGCCGTCACTGGCAAGGGCGTAGCGTAGTCACACATCAGCATAGTCCACGTCTTATCCACGCATAACTGAAATTCGTGTGCCTGTCGAGATAATAAGTGCGAGCAACACCATCGTGCGGAGAAGCCACCGTCTTCGCCTCCCTGAATCGGCTCAAACAACCACCCTCCTGGCGGATACACCGTGAATTGACATCTCCACCGTTCTCAACCGCATCGTCATCACCTCCGCCATAACCATCGCCAACCCCACATCCTCGTCCCCCTCCTCCTCCCCGAGTCGCCCGCCATGAATCAGCCGCGTCGCAAGTCGGCGTTCCGCATCGAGCCGTTTCGGCACAAGGTGGAGATGGACCCGCGATACGCGGAGAAGACGTGGGGCATTCTCGAGGACGCCATCCACCAGATCTACAACCACAACGCCTCGGGGCTCAGCTTCGAGGAGCTCTACCGGTACGCCTTTTATCCTTCTAGAGGTGCCTCGTCCCTCCCTCCGTTGCTCCCTTCCTCGACGTGCGGCATTCCCAACTCGAGAATCTCGAGACCGCATCCACCGCATCTACAACCACAACGCCTCGGGGCTCAGCTTCGAAGAGCTCTACCGGTACGCCCTCGTTAGAGGAACGCCTTCGTTAGAGGTACGCCCTCCCTCCTTCTCGAGGTGCCGCCTTCCTTCCTTGTTGCGGTGCCTCCTCCCTCTCTTTCTCCCTCCCTCGGCGTGCGGCATTCTCGAGGACGCCATCCCCCGCATCTACAACCACAACGCCTCGGGGCTCAGCTTCGAAGAGCTCTACCGGTACATGTGGCCTCCCTGTGTCGCCCTCGTTAGAGCGCCCTCCCTCCCTCGTCGTGCGGCATTCCCGAGGACGCCATTCGCCGGTCTACAGCCACACTGTTTCCGGCCTCAGCTTCGAAGAGCTCTACCGGTACGCGCCTTCTTCCGCCCTGCCTCCCTGGCTCCTCGCATCTGACAATTCACCCTTCCCAGAGCTCCACCGTTACGTGCAGCCTCCTCAGTTTCGAAGAGCTCTACGCCACGCTAAGTACTCTCTCTTTCTCTCTCTTTCTCTCTCCCCTCCCGTTATCTTCTCTTTCTCTCTCCCCTCCCGTTATCTTCTCTTTCTCTCTCCCCTCCCGTTATCTTCTCTTTCACCCTGACAGTTTCGAAGAGCTCTACGCCACGCTAAGTACTCTCTCTTTCTCTCTCCCCTCCCGTTATCTCTCTCTTTCATTTTTCTCCCCCTCACAGCAACGCATACAACATGGTGCTGCATAAGTACGGCGGCCGCCTGTACGCGGGGCTGGTGGTGGCCGTGCTAACAGTGTCTACCTCCTCTCTCCAACTTTGTCTCTTCCGCCACCACTACCCCCATCCCCCATCCATACAACATGGTGCTGCATAAGTACGGCGGCCGCCTGTACGCAGGGCTGGTGGTGGCCGTGCTAAGCGTGTCTTTCTCTGTATCCTGTCACCCGCCGTGCCTTCCCGCCCACCTTGCAGCAACGCGCACAACATGGTGCTGCACTGCACAAGTACGGCGACCGCCTGTACGCGGGGCTGGTGGTTGCGGCGCTAACAGTGTCTACCTCCTCTCTCTCCCTTTGTCCGTCTCCCGTTCCCACTCACAGCAACGCGCACAACATGGTGCTGCACTGCACAAGTACGGTGACCGCCTGTACGCGGGGCTGGTCTGGTTGCTGCACTCACGGCTGTCTTTCCCTCCCTCTCTGTGTTTACCCATCTATGTTTCCCCCGCCAACCAGCAACGCGCACAACATGGTGCTGCACTGCACAAGTACGGTGACCGCCTGTACGCGGGGCTGGTGGTGGCCGTGCTAAGCGTGTCTTTCCGCTGTTCCTCCCTCTGTCTCCCCCCTGTGTCACAGCAACGCGTACAACATGGTACTCCATAAGTACGGTGACCGCCTGTACGCGGGGCTGGTGAGCACCATGACGGCGCACCTCAAGGGCGTGGCGGCGGCTATAGAGGCCGCCCATGGTCCTCTGTTCCTCAACGAGCTGGATGCGAGGTGAGGGGGGGATAGAGAGTGATGCGAGGTGAGACAGCAGGCGGTTTGGCAGGCCTGCCTCTCTTTATGCAGGGCTGGTGAGCGCCATGACATGACAGCGCACCTCAAGGGCGTGGCGCCTGCTATAGAGGCCGCCCATGGGCCGCTGTTCCTCAACGAGCTGGATGCCAGGTGGGTGTGAGGGTGTGACGCGAGGTAAGGGGTGGTGACACAGCAGGCTGTGAGGTGGGTTAGGCCCTCCTGTACGCGGGGCTGGTGAGCACCATGACGGCGCACCTCAAGGGCGTGGCTGCTGCCATAGAGGCGGCGCACGGCCCGCTTTTTCTCAACGAGCTGGACGCCAGGTGGGTGCGGAGTGAGCTTGAGACGCCAGGTAAGGGGTGGTGCTACAGCAGGCTGTCAGGTGGTTAGGCTCTCGCCTGTACGCAGGGCTGGTGAGCACCATGACGGCGCATCTTAAGGGCGTGGCTGCTGCTTTTGAGGCGGCGCATGGGCCACTGTTCCTCAACGAGCTGGATGCGAGGTGAGGGGGGCACGTGAGGTGGTGAGAGGTGACGCAGCAGGCTGTCTGGTGGTTAGGCTCTCGCCTATATGCAGGGCTGGTGAGCACCACGACGGCGCATCTTAAGGGCGTGGCTGCTGCTATTGAGGCGGCGCATGGGCCGCTGTTCCTCAACGAGCTGGATGCCAGGTGAGGGGGCAACAATGGGTGGTGGTGACATGGCAAACGGTGGGGCTGGTGAGCACCACGACGGCACATCTTAAGGGCGTCGCTGCTGCCATTGAGGCCGCGCATGGGCCGCTGTTCCTCAACGAACTCGATGCGAGGTGAGGGGAGAGTGAGAGAGGAGACTGTGTGTGATGCAAGGTGACACAGCAGGCTGTCTGGTTGTTAGGCTCTCGCCTATATGCAGGGCTGGTGAGCACCATGACATGACGGCGCACCGCAAGGGCGTGGCGGCTGCTATTGAGGCCGCCCATGGGCCTCTCTTCCTCAACGAGCTGGACGCCAGGTGAGGGAAATGAGGTGGAGAATGAGTGTGATGTGTGCATGAGTGTGATGTGTGCATGAGTGTGATGCCCGTCGCCTCTATGAGGGGCTGGTGAGCCTAAACCATGACGGCGCACCTCAAGGGCGTGGCGGCGGCCATAGAGGCGGCGCACGGCCCGCTGTTCCTCAACGAGCTGGATGCCAGGTGGGTTTCTATAGAGGTGCGGGGTTAGATAGAGGTAGGTGGTAATACGAGGAGAATGAGGTGCGTGGGTGCTTGTGCTGCTCTGTTCAGGTGTGCGCTGGTGCGTGCATGCTTCATCCTGGTGGGTTGGTTTGACAGCTGCGATGCTCACACATACCCTAGCCTCGTCCTGTACCTCTATTTAGATGATCCGAGACATACGCATGTACATGGCCCGCACCCACCCTTATGGCCAATGCTGTTAATGCTGCTCATGTTCCCAATTGTGATGTGACCAATTCTGCCATTTGCTCTCCCCTCTCTCCCTCCCCTACTCCCCTCTCTCCACTCCACACCTCTCCTCCCCCACCCTCTCTCTTTTTCTCCCCCCAGGTGGCACGACTACAGCAAGTCCCTCCAGATGGTCCGAGACATCCTAATGTACATGGACCGAACCACATGCCACTCCTGCTATGTTCTCCCCTGTTGCCTCCCTTCTCCTGTCCCTCTTCCCTCCCTCCTCCGCTTGCAGGTGGCATGACTACGGGAAATCTCTCCAGGTGATCAGAGAACATCCTCATGTACATGGACCACACTTACCCAGGTG